>JABMBR010006050.1:0-11815 GCA_018881525.1 Meteorus sp. PSUC_FEM 10030008
AAATATAAATATAAAAGCGCTGCCATTTATAGATATATATATATATGTATATACATATTTGTGATCGTCAAGGTGCGATGAATGCAAGAGAAAAAAAAAGCGATGGCATCAATTAGCCCGTCGCCGTTACGCTAATGTCTATCGAATGATGATCGCGATGAGATAAAACGCGTTTACCGGCGTGCGCGCGCGCAAAAGCGGAGCTCTTTGATAAATTCCCTGAAATATTCATCGTACGTGTTTTCGCGCGGTTCTCGCGCCTTGCACCACTCGCTTATATTCCAACTCGAATAAAATATGTATATGTGCGCGTGTACGCATAATGAAGTCGCCCTATTTGATTCTTCGTTACAAAGTCATACGAAAATCGAATTGACAAATTTACTTCTGTTGAATAAGTTTTTTTTATTGACTCAAAGTCGACGAGAGTGTTGTCGCACGTTTGTCACCTTGTTTGGCGATCAGTTCATTTAACCGAACATAAATTGATATTGACATATGTGAAATTTCAATCGCGTTAGTTTTATGAATGTACGAAGAGATCTGTATAAGAAAATTTTCATACTTAAATGGAAATTTCATATCAATTCATGAGGTTTTTGCCTCTTCAGTGTCACATCAGACGAATTAGATATTCATTGAAGACACTGAAGAAGGGAAAAAAAGAAGTAGCAGGATATAATGGAACAATCGGGAGGAGAAATGAGTAAATAAATTGATAATTAAAAATCAATTTTTTCGGAAGATTATAATGACAAATTTTTATATTCGATGTTTTTGATAATTTTTACTTACGGCTTCAAAACTGTCGAGCCTAAAATGCTTTCTGTGAGGTGATGATGCTTCTGTGTATAAATATATGACGATATGGCTGTCTTTAATGTTTTTATTATCAGCTTCTGATCCGATACGTCCATGAGTCGATGAGTGCCGGACATTACCTACCGCAGCGGCGATGAGGTTCATTATTTTCGTTTGACTACTCTTGCCACATATACAGATATAGAAACTCGACAAAATGAAGTTCAATCGTTTTTTTTTAAATGGAAATCATACAGATAAAAATAGAAACATATCAGTCTATTTTAGTACGCAATCAAATTTAAAAAATTTAATTTTCATCAGTTTTATTGCTTTCATTGAATGCATTTTTAGCAAGTGTGGGTACTGAAGAAAGAAAAATTTTGTGGTTATGGAAATATATTTGACTTGTAAATCGTGTAGTAGCAAGGGCGTATGCTAATGGAGACGATATAAAATTGTCGTAAAAGTAGAACTCAGGATGCATCAAGAAGTGACGGTGTTTATATAAATATAAAAATACTTCGCGTGGATACTGCCTACAATACTATCAAACGCACATCGTTAATGACTGTGATAGGTATACCACACAACGTCACGTTGATCATCGCTCCCACTCTTTGCCTCGTATCGATATCAGAACCATCCCAGAAAAAAATTTATTCCTCAATGAAAATTAGGCCACCGAAAACTAAAAATGTTCTTTGTGCTCCAGGTATAACCAACAAGTCTTGACTCCATCTGTTGAGAGAGTTCATTCACATTGGTACCATGACGAAAATATGTGACACAACTAATCAGATTCAACATAAATCGAAAAAAAAAAAAAAATTCGACAAAAATATTAAAACTGAGGAAAATGTCGAGCTTTTCAAATACACTCCAACACTAAATGAATTCCTCACATTCATTCCTCCATTTTTCCATTTCTCCTTTTAATTCGTACACGATAAGAAAACAGGTGGTGTTTTCACATAATGAATTTACAGAATTATGACATTTTATTGCGCAAATTTGTCGATCAAGAAAACACTTGTGGAATTCTTGAGTTCCTATTATACCACGTATAAATGTCACGTGTGTTGATCGTATTTTTATATACACAATAAATCAACTCAATAAAATATATAACTCACGGTTGAATTGAAACGAGTTTGAATGCAATTATCCGCGAACTAAACACATAACCAATAACGTGAACTGTATTCTAGAAATAGTGAAAAAAAAAGGTATCCAAGCGGACATTGCGCACGAAGTCAGTTATATCTGTATCTATTTCACCAGGGCACTGAGACTGCGTTCACGTAAATCGATTAATTATTGAACGAATGCACCGGACGCGCGAGGTTATACTGCTAAACGTCCTGATTGTTGAGACGAATATAAACCGCGTTTCTCAAGCGAATCAAATTCATTTTATTTATATTTTTATTTATTTTCAATTGACACCGTAGTATATAAAATTCACTATAACATTTATAAATAACACACATGTTCAACGATATATAAATATATATATATAATATGCTCTCGTAATTTTTTTCCACTCGTGTGTATCACTTGAACATTTTCTTTTTTTCCTTTTCTTTTTTTTTTTGAACATGCTACCGCGACCGCATCGCATTGGCCCCGTTGCTATCGAGGACACGTTTGAAGCCGGCGCGTTTGATGCCGCAAGGACGTCGCGATCCAAGAGAGCCTTCAACGCGCAAAAGATCCCTGAAGACGATTGGAGACTGAACAAACTCCTACATATAATAAAAATGTATGTCTGCCTGAAACTCTTTCTTACTATTTTTGTATTTATTCATGTATTCAAGAAAATATATTGAAATCATTTTGCCTCTTTCAATGTTATTTAGTCTATCGAATGATCCTTCTAACTTGATGCTTTGATGAATTTTCATATTTATTTTCATTGGGTGTAAATGGATGTGGAAAGTTATCGTTCATAGCCATTGCAAATCGCAATGTTGATGCGGGAAATATAAAATCAACATATTGAAATTCCTGCTAGTCAATTAGCGGATACTTTGTGTCGATGATAACCTGGAGATATCGCATTATGCGATAGGATTTATTGATGATAAAATAGTTGGAAGCTGTGTCGACCTTTGAAATGTCATGATTGTCAAACGGGATACGATTAGAAGTATGTTGTATCAAAAATTTTTTTTTCATTCATAAACGAAAAAATCATTTCTGATCTTTAAATCTTCATGTTCACAGATTAACGATAGAGTCGTTCGTTATGAGAATTTTTAACCGATATTCCAATAATGAATCAGTGGATGGTAATATTTTCTAAGGGAAATGTTTAAAGTCTTGTGAAGGTGATAGATTGGAAAACCGCTGTTGACCCTCAACTCAAACTTCTCAAATTTGACACTTTAAAGGTGCATGTTGTTTTTGTTTTATCTTCATCTTGTTCTACCTTTGGACACTAAATTTTGACTTGAGTTGAATGATGATGGTGCAAAGGATTTATGAGATTTTTAATCTCCCAGTTCCATGATAACAAGTCGCTCAACACACCAATTATTCAATTTCATTTTCAAATATTTCAAAAATTTATAGAAACCAAAGAAATTGAAGAACAAAACTCGCAATATTGGGCGGAGTTCTCTTTCTAAATGTAATGAATCAAATAAATAAATAATAAAAAAATATAATGTTCATAAATTTCTTTAATTGACGTTGAAACAATTCAAAATGGTCCCAAAAATTACGAAGTATAATTGACAATGATAATTCCATCACTGTATCAATCCTTCAAACTCTGAATTTTATCTGTGCGATTCATCAATACTACATTGACATTACAGATACAAATATAATTGCAGATGATATGGCAATCGATGTTCAATTGGCAGACGACAAAGATGCAAAGGGTGAAAGAAGAGAAAAATTAAAAGAACATCTCGCAACAGGCGACATCGAAGGCGACGTTGATCACAGCATGGTCCATCGCTCGCGCGTGTCACGAAGAATGGCGTACCTAGACTAAAAACGGAACAGCACTGTGGAATGCAACGTTGCACAGCACACCTTGGTCCGCGAGAGAAGCAGCGCATCAAGAAAAGAAGAGCAATAACGACGAGTCTTTGAGATATCAGTCGACGCGCCAACATCACAGAAAGAGAAAGAAAGACGGAACAAAATGAGATACTGTATACGTACTATATACAACACGACGACATTGCGTCGCGCGACGTACGTGAGATATGGCAACGTCGCGGCCGATAATTGTCGCACAATGCCAACAATGTGGATGAAGTATTCATTTTGATGTCGGGGTTTGTTCTGTAGCATTCGTTCAAGTAACATGTTGATACTTTTGCACAATTGAATTTTGTCAATTTGACATTAATGCAATGTCACGTCCGTGTCGTACTTTTACATATTCATTATGCAATCGTGCATATTAATTCTTGGAATTATCTCTTGCGCAGTTTTTTTATCAATCTGCCAAAGTGTACACCTCATACAAAACCAATTTTACATAATTAAACACATGTAAACATTCAGATATTGTTTCATCAAGATTATACCATCGAATACATTGAAATTAAACATTTTTATAACTCGGCTTGCCTGAAATGAGATATCGAATGCGCCATTTTGAATTTCAGAATGCCAACCTCAACATCAGGCTTCTTGTTCATTTCATCTGCTAATTATTCCATCAATGAACAATTGACAAAAACAAACGACCCAACCAACTAGATGATATGTCGCAATGTTTATTCTCATGAAAATTATGATGAGAATATTTAAAAATAATAATTATGAACTGAATATTATTTGCTCTTTGTAGTTTGATATGAACTGTCAATGAAGACAGTAAACAATGAAAATTGTGGGAGAAAGAAAGCTGATGCAAGCTGATACGCTGTGATCATGACCTCAGAACTATCCGGTACATAATCGCAATCGCGACTAAATGATGAGAGTATTCTCACCACGTTTTCAAAGCCGCGAGAAGACGCCGGATATCACGGATCTTCAAAGAGCCGCTGGCATCGTTAATATAAATTACCCACGCGTCTGCGGTGCTCCTTTTTCCTCTCCTCTCCATTTCTTATTCCTCTTCTTATTCCGTGTATTCTTCTTCTTCACCATCGCAGTGGTTTGTCTTTCTTCTTCTCATTCAATCTTGCAATACAAGACAAGGAAACGAACACGCGCACGAACGCAACTATTGCCTTGACTCTCTTCCACCTGAATGCTGTTGACATATTAACAGATTCCATGGAATGTTCATAATTCCAAACGATGCCTATTTAATATACAATAACTTCCACAGTAGCTCAGAACGACATTTTTTTCCCTCAATTATCTGTTCCACGAAAACTTTACAACTATTTTTGATTTTCATATTCTAAATGTTTGACATACAGCTCAATCACTAATGATTGACATTTCACTCATATCACAATAAATTTACCTTCCTTATCTACAATCACAATGACAATTTTTAATTCAGATATCTTCAATAATTGTTTGGAATTCAGTTGCAGGTTACCAACGTCTGACCAAATATTTATCATAATGCAAAAATATTTCAGGGATAAAATTGAATTCAGCACAGAATCGAGAGCAACTTCACTGTCCATATCCAATAGCAGACTCGCGTATCTGTTTAAATGAGAACTTTTGAGTGAAGAAGACACAAGAGAACGGGAAAAAAATCGTCCAGAGACATGACAACGTAAAGCAACTTTGGGCACTGTCTTTCTTTCTCCCTTTTCCCTTAACCTTTCCCTATCTCTTTCAGAATGTTTCTCTCATCACCTGTCACTCGAGTGCGTCTGGCAGTCGCCACGAGAGTTGCTTGCACCTTGTCGTGTTTTTCCACGTTGTTGTGTGCCACAGAGGTAAAGTTTAATAATGATGGATATATAAAAAAAACGAATTGAAACAAACACATGAATGTATATAGGTATATTATAAAGTCTTAGGTTAATGAGGTGAATGCAACAGTTTGAAATACAAGTGAGGAAACATCAGGTTCATCATTTAATTGACTATTTATGAGAACACGACCATAAATAAAATTCGATGAGGAGTCACAACTGCCAACGAATATGGTATGAATGACAAAAATACTGCGTATGAAAACGGAGCATTGGGGTTTATATGCACCAATGTAATACAACAAGTCCAGACGAAATAGTTTATTTTATATATCTATATGGGTTGTGTATAATACCAATGACTTGAGAAGTTGACTTGGGTCTTTCGATTCGTCACTGTCAAACAGTGCGGTGTCACGATGTACCATAGATGAGACAAAAGATTGTCTGACGTGAAAAATGATCCGCGAAATGGGGGTGGCATTCCTGAATGTGTCTCCAGGGACGAGAATGAAGTTAAAAATCTTTTTTCCTTGTTCCTTGTTTATGAAAGAGAATTTCGATGTTGTAAAATATAGGTGAAAATATTGGTTTGTGCAATTTGCATTTCATCAGTTTATTTTCTTCTTGCTTTTAAAGAGGAGAGTTAATTGAACAGGTAGAAAGATGAATTTAATTTAGTAGCGAATTTGTTTCAATAAATGAAGAGTCCATGGAAATGGGACATATTCGGGGAAAGATTTCTCTGAGAGATTCGATTTCAGCCAAAATTTAGTGAGTAGTGTTGAGTGAAGTGTTTACACAGATGAAGACACGAGAAAAGAAGTGTTGTGTCATTCGCAAAAAATTATAAATGAATACATTGGTTGAACAGAAAGATTTTTCAAACTGTTCTACAGTCATTCGTTCGTTTCTCTACCTCATTTTTTTTTCAACTTGAAACTTGACAACTATTTTAGTGACATGAATTTATATGCAAGAAGGCGCATGTACATGACATGTTCTCGTCTTGTACGCTTGATGACTTGACATTAACGAATAAACAAAAAGACCAAGGTAAAACAGCTAAATGGAATGGAATAAAAGAAGAAAATAGGAGAAAAAGAAGGAAGTTGGAGACGTGAACATTCAATTTACCGGACAAGACAATACGTGTGTGTGTGCGCGCGCAAGCTGCGAGTCACTAACGAGCTTGTCACGCCCGTCCTCCATAAGGACGTTTAGATAACACGTCAATGACGATGATGATTATCAACGATCATGACAAAAGTCCATCATAAAAATGAGTATGAAGTTATATTAGTGCCATGAACGATATACCTGCTTGGAATACAACTAACTCTTTTATAATTATTATCTCTGCTGTGTATTATAAAAATGGATACACCATGACAAATCACAATGCATCAGTCTTCATCGTACACTTGAATCGATAAAAATTCCACAGGATAAAAATTTCTAAGCATAAAATCATGAGAATTGTCTCTCATTGACTGATCAACGAATTATTCTAACCGTTGAAAAAATTTGTTGAAAAAATCTTTGACATGTCAAATCGAACGTCTACATTTTGGGGTATTTTTAAATGGGGAATGATCAAAAAAAAATAATTTATTAGTCACGTTTAGTGTAGTAATCGTTCTTGATTTGTTGTATGTTTTGCGATGTCGGAAAACTTTATCACTTTCTCTGATCCTTAATTGGCATTGGTGATACCGGTGTTATCACAGCTGTACAAAGTGGTGACACTAATTGAAATTCTGTTAGTCGATTTAGTTACGAGTTTATCTTGGAGTTTATTATCGAATTGACTGATTCCGAATGAATAAATTGAAGTTCCTGGATATTTTCTTTATCAATAATTATTACTAGATAACGATTTATTATGGGAACGTATCAAAAACATATTCAAATCCATGCGCAATATTTAATCTCAGATCAATAAAAGATCATACTACATTAATTTCGATATGAAAAATGTGTCATTTCCAAAAGTTCATATATTTATCTGATAAATGTCTTTTAAGCATAATCGATTACAACAGCTGCGGTGTCCGAGTGGTTAAGGAGATGGACTTGAAATCCATTGGGTTCTACCCGCACAGGTTCGAATCCTGTCCGCAGCGAATTTTTTTTCCCCAATTTCTTTATATAAAAAATTCTTTCCCAACATTTCCTCAGAAAAAATCGGAGTAAAGTAACAAACTGACATAAATAATTTCCCTAACAAAGTAATACCGAACCCCATTCATATCCCCCATCTCTCACATGTCAATCATCCTACAATACACAGCAACTAAAATTAATTAAACAATCATAAACATAAATATGAATATTAACAAGCAAAGTGAGAATTCTTCATAAAAATTCCACAATATTTTTCTACCGACACCGCGCGTTCTTCTCTACTGCACATTCTCCCTTCATAACAATATTTCTTTGCGCAGGCGACGACTCTTCAGAAGGCGGAGAGAAACCATGAACTCACATATATTGTATATGTATATATGTATTTGTCTGCGACCAACCCGCGCGTCTAGACGCGTAATTGAAGAAACAAAGAGTCTGCAATTACGCCAACTTGGCGTGTTGCGCTTCTCGCCCATAATATATATACACACACACACACACTCATACAGAACGAATAAAAAAAAATGGTGGCTCCTGTACTGAGGGTCGTTTCGATTAAATTACGAGCAGAGTAGTCGTAAAACTGTCATATAATAAAAATAATAGAAGACATAGCGACCTTCATGATGCATTTTAAATGATGATGAACAATGAAATGGTTCTAGACGGAAGTGACGCGCCCACAAGTGGAATAATTCTTCGATTTACAATTATATATAAATGTTTTTTTGTCTCAGTAACCGCACATATATATTACATTTATCTAGGCATAATGCAATGTGGTATCATGATCACGACAGCGCGGCAATGCTCATGAAGAACGAAAAAGAGTCATAAAGCTGTCAGCACTGAGTGCGGATGCATTGAGAGAGGGTTTTAATAGACGCGTTGTTGTCTTTCTCTGTTTTTCTCTCGTGATTTTGTGAAGTTATATACACATTGTATTTAATAGTCTTCTTCTATCTCACAAGAATGAGTCGACTTAACTTCCTTTGGGGTATTTCTCGCTGTGCTCCGATAATCAAGCTGGGCATCAGCACGCTCTCCCAAACGCGGTGTTATAACGTCTTTAATTGCCGTGTTGAACGCATTGAAAATCAACTGTCTATATATACATTTGCCACAGAGGGAGACGCCCTATATTGGGTTTAATTTACGACTGATATTTATACATGAAAACATATGTGAAACATTTGTAATTAATTAATTAATTAACTATACTTCATTATGGATTGAGCAGAAAGTTACAGAGGTAATTGATAATTAAATTAAATTATTATCATTCTTCGGTATAATGACGGATGATTTTGAGTGCGATTCGATTTTTAAGGAAAGAAATTTGTTTTTCCTCTACAGTCGCGATCGTTGTTTGATGATGAAGAGATAAAGTAGCGAAACACTTTGGGCGTATATTCCTGAACTGCAGTCGACACAATTGAATGAAAGGAACGGTGGAATGAAAATTAATTTAAGTAACGACCAATGTTGAAAGTCGAAATTTAGAACTTGATTCAAAAATTTCGATAAAGTTTTGAAGTTTACCCAAATATATTTAAATATTTATTAAAGTTCTTTCTCTTTGTTGAATTTCTATGTGAGAATGTGGATTAAATCCAGGTGATCGATTTTAATTGTGAATTGAGGTAGTATAAACGAATTCAGTCTGGATTGTATGGCATTACGTGGTGTGACATGTATATATGTAATTGTTGAGGGGTTGATAAAGGACGAAGTTTAATCTTGCGTCAAGAGGCTTTTCATCGGGTGAATATCGAAGAATTTGTCGCTCAGTTGAAGACGATTCAAGTGCGATGACATCAAAGGAATCTTCCGCACATTTTCCAGGCGCCAGGAAAACTCTTCCTGTGCTTATTATATCTACTAAGAAGACTGTAATAATCATTTATTATCCCCCATCCCTTTGACTTTGTTCCCCTTATGCCTGTACAACTCACCCTTTTCTTTATTTCGTAACTTTTCGCCCTCCATATTGTAAGTTGCTTCTATATAGTAAATAATGAGTTTGACGATATTATGAAGTTAGAAAATTAGTGCTTTGTTTAAAAATTACCCATACCCCTTTTTTCAGATGTTGTTTACCTTCCCTTCTTTCATTGGCTTCATCCTCAGCCACTTCATCAACTTTGTTTCTTGAAGAAACTCGTACTCAACCGCACGGTCACATCATCATAATTTATTTCACCATTTTTTTTCTAGCAACAGAATTAAACTGGGGGTATAAAAATGGTGGATGAAATTCAAATTTTTATCATGGAATTCATCGAGTGATTTTCTAATTGAAAATAAGTGAGGCATTGATAGTTTCCAGGCTCATTTTCGACGGATTATTTGTGGAAATCGTGGAAAGTCTCCGTGTTTGAAGCGAATTAAATTCACCATGCTCACGTGTGATTCATTTTTGTTTTGTTGTGATAAATAAATATTTAATTATGTAAATATCTATACCATCCAATTTGAAGTTACATTGAAATGTGAAGAATTCACAAAATTAGAAAGAGGAAGTGTTGATGAAATATATGAACATACGCGCGCGAAATTAATTTGAACGATGCAGAATGTGCGCATCTGTTGTTAATTCAATGATTTTCGCACCCGAAAAATCACTCTACATATCATACATCGCACGGATGAAAGGGAATGTGGTCAATGGACATGAGAGAAGCGTATCAGTGAATATCTTCGCGACACTCTAGAGAACCCGTGTGTTTATATATGTGCGCACAACATTTCAAGATTCAAAGCCCGTCGGGAATGTTCACTCATTAATAAAAGTGATTTCATGCGCATCGTCGTTCTTGCCTTTTTCGGATAACACATGCGTTCACCGAATAATATTTACGCGTCAAAGATGAAAAGAGACAGAGGGCATTCACATATTTATACGAATGCAAAGTGAGCAATGTCGAGAGAGAAAAAATGAAGAAAATGCAAACATAAAACTGGAACGTATGAAAACTCCGCGAGAATTTTGTCATAGGCATGAACTTGTAATCATTCCGTGAGCGTTTGTATACTTTACGAAAATTCATCAGACCTTTTGATGTAGAAACGATGGTGAATTTTATTTTTATAACGACAACAAAATTGAAAAATTTTGCATTTGTATGATAAACATTTTATTTCTTGTAGAAAAGAAGCGAGAGAAATTGGAAAGTTGATAAATTAAATCAAATTAAAAATTCTTATTCCACCATTCAATTTCAAACAATGACAATGAACTATTAAACAGTACAATGACAAATTATAAAGTGAACTAATGAATTAATGGAATACCAAAGTGTTTGAAGAATTTATCTGAATGAAATCTGACGGTTGATAAACAATTTTTATTGTGCCGAAAGTTTCCCTACATTGTGGCTCGCGCTTTTAGAGGTAAACGAGAAGCTCAAACCAGACACATATTCACCCACATCTATGCATTCATACACGTAGGCAATTGGAATGAAATTGAGGGCGAGTGAAGAAGCAGTGGAAAGAGATTCTACATTAGTACAGACATGAACTTGGTGCAGAATTGAGTAAAATCAAGAATGAACCCGAAGAGAGGATTAACCACCTAATTTACGTACAAGTCGAGGTGAGATAATGATTTATGAACTCATACATCCACACATTTAATTCTGACAGACAATTAATTCATCCCCCATTATGAATGACAACAATAAACTAATAAATAATTTCCTGCATTATAATTCATCAGCAATTTAATGAAATTAATTCGTGATTAATTAGGATTCTCGTAGACGAATCTAAGCATTTGGTCGCTCTTCTTTTTTTTTTCTTCTCTTGATTATTTTTTTATTTATTAACCTGCCACCACGTGCAACATGACCTTGAGACTTTGAGAAAGGACCCAAGAACGCATTCTCATAAGATGCGCACGGATAAGAGAATATAAATGATTCCACTGGGGGTTTCCGAGGGCGAATATAGACTCCGGGTGCCTCTCGTTGGTACAAAAGTGATGTGGTAAAAAAATTTATATACACATATATATGTATATATAA
>JABMBR010006051.1:0-11811 GCA_018881525.1 Meteorus sp. PSUC_FEM 10030008
ATATATATATATATCATTGCTGGGAAAATTGGATAGAACAGGCAAACGATATTGTCGTCATAAACACATTGAGAAGAATATTGTTACAAAACCAATAGGATTTGTTATTGCGACACGATTTTTCGACAGATACATACTAATACTTCGAACTCCTTGTGAGGAGAGGGTGAGATTTTCAATTTCGTCATTATTCCTTAGAAAAATTGGTCGTGGAAAATTATAATAGAACTAATCATCAAAAGGATCGAAACTCGACACACAGTCTCTTTCTTCGGTCACTCAATTGAATGTATTATCAGAACAAGGCAACGTTCTTTCTCTTGCTCACACATTAATATATCTCACATGATCATGCGCAATGGCCAATAAATTATTAAACGCTCATATTTCTCTCGATTTGTTATTTTCTTTTTTGAAATTCTGATTGAAGTGTTCGATAACACACATGCATCATCACATGGCAAGTCGACACATTTGAATAAATATCACTGGCGTACGAACATTAACGCGTACGTTCATTTATGTTTCGTTTTGCCCAAAACAGCTCTCGTTGTCCATAAAGGCAATATTCAGTATTAACTTCAACCACTGAGATATCTCTATTTAATACATGTCCAAGAGGATATCAGAGGCCTGGCTGTGTTGACGGATGATGCGAATTCCAAGGTACGTCAGCAATTGCTGGTGGCATGCTGGCTTGATTATGATGTGGCATTGCTCTTGGTGCTCGCATTATTTCATCAGCGGGCGGACAATGAGGTCGTGGCCCAGGTTCGGGTGTGTATGTGAACGTTAAACCGGTGGCGTAAATTATGCCATCATTGCGCACTAACGATACCGGTACCTGAGTTGGTTGACGTACCCACAACCATTCACCACGGAACAGTGAAATGTCAGGTACAACGCAAAGCATAATTTCTTGACATCTGTACATTGTTTCAGCCTCAACATCACCGAACCAAACTTGAAGATTCGGAGTGAAATTATCACCTTTCAATTCCAACATTGCCACATCACCGCCACCATTTAAATGCAGACTATGGACGAGTGGAACTGGTGTCACTGGGGAACGTACTGGGCCCATACCTTCGAAGAATTGATATTCCGCTTTATCAGTGCTGATAATTGTCCAACATGCACCATCATTAATCATTTCTTTATTCGCTTCCTTGGGACATGGTGTTGCTTGAAATTGTATGATACGTTCTTGCGATAAACACAGATACATGTGATCAGTGTCTTTCATATAAAATGCACATTTGTGTAATTGTGATACTGGATCATCAGCTTCTAAACTTGCCATTTGCTTGTCAACTTTTCTAATGACAAGTCTAGGTAATGCCATACCAGTTACCGAACATACTAATTTCACAGTACTTCCATAGTGGACATAGCCATCACGCACAGCAAATTCTTCTGATTCACTCTCATTATCATCCAATAAATGGATTGTAAAAGCACCCCACTGAGTAGAGCTCGCGTGAAAATTGCCATTTTCCACATGTAAATACCTTGTGCTAACTGTTTGTGAACGTAAACGATTGAACAATGCAACTTTAGTTCCACTTGCAATACACAAATCAGCATTTTTCAACGATTGTTTCTTCTTCGATGGTTTGGAAATAACTTTTATTCTTTTACTATGGAAGACACCAATGTCATGTCCGCTGCCATAAAACATTTTCACCGACAACATAAAGTGTTTTCTTTTATCAGAATCCGAAATATAGAGAGTTTTAGCGGCGCAATACTGTTTGCCATTATTCAAATCCAATTGTTGCATATCTTGATCAGAATTTCCAATCCCGATAAAAGCACATAATTGGGCTGATTGTTCACTTTCACCTTCTCTCAACATTTGCTCCTGTCTCATTCTCCAACCATCGCCAAACAAATATATACATGGTGGTGGACAGAAAAAACGTTTTTCATTACCATATGATTTCTGTGCTACTTTTGCATGAAGTATAACGATTACCATATCGCTACGATCACGCAGATAACGTTCCATCGCTTCGCGTGTTAATCGTTGTTCTTGATGATCTGGTCTGTACACAGTGGAACTGAATCGTGGATATGCTGACATAACTGCCGTCGGTGATGGTGGCGATTGCATACCGTGGGCCATGGCCGGTAGCCCAAACTGATGGGGCATATTTGAAGGTTCGAGAAAAATTATTTAATGATAAATTTCTATGACTCAGTTTTCTTCTTCGCACTGGCCAAAAATACTCCCAACGACGTGAAAAGGCTTTTTGGTGTTACCCCCTCTTCCTTTTTCTCTTCCGTGTCCTCATAACACAATTTTTCTCCACACACCGGCCCACCAGCTCATCTGTAATTAATTAATGTCCTTCATTAATATTATGTTCCTTTTTTTTTCTCACGTAAAAATAATTAAAGCACTAACAATATATATGTAAACGGAATTCCGTTGTTAATTCACTGATTTACATCAATTCATGAATTTTTTTTTCCTCTTACAATGAGTTAGTTGTAAGTGCATATGTGTGCACATTTCAAGAATCTTTTTCCGTGGGAAGATGCCGTTTTTGTTCTTGCATCAAAAACTTAATAATTAATGCAAGAAATCTCGCGTTGAAAGAACTACTGGGAACATTACTGACTTCCACTATATATACACAGGAAAGCGGAAATGTGCGTATATCTATATATATAAACCCCGTCTTTCGTGGGAACCATCATCGAGGCCATTTTTCTTCAGTTGAACTAACGTAGTGTTCTTCCTTTGTTATCTGGTACATGGTTGGAGTTATTATAAATATATATGCATAAACATCACGTGTACGAGCGTGATATGTGTACGTTTATGAAGAATTAGCCACGAATGAAGAGTTGAAAAAATGTTCAAGGAAATATAGTGAAGTGTTGATGATGATATGTGAAAATGAATGCACAGTGTATCAGTGAGGAACGTTGGGAATCATCCCCCTTGAATGGCAATTAAAAACGCTGATGACCTCGGTGCAAGTGCAACTCAAGCCTAACCCGAGCCGCATGCACTTCCGAAAGTGTATGCATATTGATGTACATAAATTAATTGTGAAGTCGGGATGATATGTAGCGCTTGGTGCATAATTCTCTGACACAGTTTATATTCTATACATACACTAAGTGGCAATACAGTTCCGCACTGAGTTATATAATGCTGTTGATATCTACGTATTTCTAATTTTGCAACAACATCAATTTTTCGTAGTAATTGATCAACACTGTTAATGGAATGAATCCAAAAAGCTTCAGAGAAGTAAACAGGACTGAACGATATGTTCGGTCATCTGAATCACGACAATAACAACGAATTGAATGCTATTACTCCTACCAATTTGAGTTGTAGGTTATGATGATATTATGATTAACTTTTCGATATAGAAACTGCATAAAATCATCTAGTTTTAATAGGAAAAACATAAATCATGCTCAATGACGGATTGTTGAGATGTTATCAGAAATTTTTGTCGGAACTGAGATTGATAACTTTTGTACCACCCAGATAATTCAAAATAAGCGTTATATTTTGTGTGATGATTTATAACCTCTACAAAGAGAAATAAAAGTTGAAAATTAATATACACAGAACAAAAAATCTGCTATTGAGGTTAGGGAATTGATAAAGAGAATCTATGTGAGTAAAATTCACATGATTGATCCGAATAATATTTGAGTATTCATAATAAACTTACTTTGTTATTTTTGTTGATTGCATTCTACTAAAGTGACGATGACCAAAGCATCATTCTCGCATGATGCGGGCTCTCCAATTGAAATACTTAATCTACACACTCTTTTCCTCTATCTCTGCGTCTCCCTGCAGAACAATTTTTATTTCCTCTCCTAATCTCGTTATTATTCTCAACTCACAATGATGAAAAATAATTCGGAGAATTACGGCAACAACAACGTTTGGCTTTGAAACAAGCTTCGTGTCTCAATTCATGGATTATCCTGATGATTGTGTGTATATGCTATATACTCGATCCATTCAAAAAACACCTGTTCACTTTCCAAATTTTCTGAACAGTCTTGCCAACATTTTGAGGTTGGTGTCTGATACGAACGAAAAAAAGGACAAATAGCCAGGCGGGCTATTTAAAATCACTATACGGATTTCAAATGCTTTTCGAATCCCACGTGCCCATCTTTCTTTATTACACAATTCATAACACAGACTTCATATGTGTTTCAAGTGTTTTTCATATCAACCACAAATATGAAAATCGCATCGATAAATTGCAATTCAAGTCGAAGTTGATTTCAATGATGTTCAATCACACCCAATCAGAGAATTGAAAAGCGAACAATAATAAAATTTGTAGTCCGAGCTATTTATAGTATTCTTTGTTTTATGATGAATAAAAAATCGAATTTGATGATGCAACTTCAGATTGGAAGTTTAATTGGATGGCCAATCACTGCCCAATCAAAATTTCAACTTGCCACAAAATAGAATCTCGAAGTTCAAATTGTTGGTTGCCGGCACTTAACAAACCTCAAATGTTCACCATGAATATAGTAGATAAACAAAAAAATTATTCAATGTGATGTGAAATGAGCTTGCCACAATAATAGACATTCGTCTATTAGTTTTCCTTGAAACATAATATCCACACATTTCATAGATGTATCGTATACATGTAGAATGACAGTAAATAAATACGCCGAGAATCAAAGAGTACTTTTATCCTCAATACTCGACACTCGCCGCGTAACTAAAACTTAACTCGCAACATTCGTAGAGTTATTGCCGTGTTGCTCTTCAAGTGGCTGCAATTTCTATTGTTTTACCGTTGTATACAATGACGAGAGAGGGAAGGAGTGAGAGATTCAGTGACGACCCTCTCCACTCTTCTCTCCATTGCTGCTGGTGGTATAAAATGACTCGTGTGTGATGTTCCACCTCTTCATTACCCATCGTCACCCCTACTACGAATTTTCACGTGCATTCATGTACACATTGGTGATGATGATGATACACATATGTACCTATATATATACATATATATATATGATCGGACGTCGCACACAAACGATTGACGCGAGCCTCCGTTCTCCTTTCTTCCCCGCCCGACGTGGAATTGCTGCCGCAAAAGGATGTTGGGGTTACCCTGGAGGGCGTGGGAAAAACCTGCTGTGGGAAAGAGTGGGTGGCCTCTACCTCACTACAATATTCGAGCCGATCATAACCATGTATATGTATGTGTGTTATATGTATTTATACAATTTATACATATGACATGTGTATGTGTGAACTGGGTGCTGTGTATTTGCCCATGTGTACTCTCGACGGTCATACCTATACACACGAAGGAGAAAAAAAAATTGAAAAATATTTCATGTTGCAATAAAGTTCTTGTATGGGATGTCTATATAGATTAATTTCTACATTTGTACTGTGTGAAAAATTTCTTAATTTTTTTTATAACTAGCAATTGTATTGTATTGTCTGGCTGCGTTATTGGAATAGTGGATGAAATTGAGGATATATTTTCTGTTTTTCTTCTAGATCAGTTTTATATGACGATGATAATGATCATGATACGTGGAAGAGACCGTGAGAATGTTCCAAAATATATGTATACAGCGGCTTTCGCCATTATTTTCAAGTCCCCCAGACGGAATCTCCTCTATCCGTGATATCCTGGACATGCTTTTGTCAGTGCTGGCATTACTGAGAGCTATTATATTTTGAAGCCATTATTTTGATTTGGACGAAAAAAAAGAAACAATTTTATACATATCCGTTCCACCGAGTGTCGCTGTGATTTCTGCAACGTTGTAGAAAATATTTTGTAATGTTTAAATGGAATCACATTCACACATTTTTCTATGAGGAATCATATTGTCATGATGAGGCTCGCTACAATTACTATGAGATTGTATAACCGCGATTCAGGCATAAATTGAATTCATATAACAAGTGGTAACAGCAATCTTACTAAGTTTTCTATCAATCTCTATCCCATGACATTCAGCTCTTCTGTACATGACTGATGAATATTAATTATTTATGCCTCGTGACTCGGGGCAGAATAATAAGAAATTTTGATTCTGTCCCCGTTTGGAAAAATTTATTTGGACTAGAATTCTGAAGGTCTAATACCTATCCAATATAATCTAATGCCAATTAATTCAGAGAGACATCCAGAAAAGCTGTGAAATGAGCTTTGACAGCTTCTTTAACATGCTACAAGGTTTCCTCTCCGCCTGTCACGCAATGAAATTCGATGGAAACTCAGTTGGAAGCACGGCGCAAAGTCGACATGGCGGCGCCCAGTGAGAAGTACGTGTGCGAAAATCTCACAGTAGATCATTTCAAAAGTGTGACCGGAAGAAGAATATCATGCAGTCAAGAATCTTTTGTTATATGTGGTTTGTGATTTTAGATTGGCAAATTGCGAAGTATGCGCTGGAAGTGAAGCTAAATACACATGTCCAAAATGTGAGGTTAGAACTTGCAGTATCACATGTGTAAACATCCACAAAAAAGAACTTGAATGCGATGGAATACGCGATCGAACGAAATTTATTCCGATACATTCATTCACTGATCTGGATTTATTGAGTGGTAATTTGAACTTCAAAATTATCGTCCCATTCCTTATTGGATGGTTTTGAGTTCTCGTACCAAATGTGAAATAATTTCAGATTACAGATTGCTTGAAGAAGTCGGCCGATCTGTTGATCAACTCCAGAGAGATGAATCTAAAAAGTTCACACGCCTGAATAATCTCCCTGTGGTAAACATAGTAATCTAAAAATTGAATTAGAGAACTGGAGCATATCCTCAGGATTTACATTTTCACAGCATCTACACAAAATGAAACAAGCAGCTCTCAGGAGTAATGTGAAACTGGAATTCATGCCACAAAACTTTAGCAGACATAAAGAGAATACCACATATTTCAATTGGAAGACCAATGAGTTATTTTGGAGGATTGAATGGATTTTCCCACAAGCCGAAAATATTAAATGGATAACAAAAAGGTACAACAGAGTTAACCGATTGTTCTCAGAATATTGGTGATCCCTCCAATGATCAATTTCTCTCTGAATCTGCCATCTAGAGCACTCGAATCAGTGCGATTATCAGATCTAGTTGAACGGGTGCTTGATCCTTTGAATTCTGTGGAAGAAACTAGTGAGGATGAATTGCGAAAAAAACAAAAACTTCATGATAAACTGCAATTTTATCGTGCGGCTGGATTGACCGGACTGAAAGTCCTGTTGAAAGCCGAAAGGGTGAAGAAATCAGATTCTCGATTCTACGAGTTGGATTTAACAATGAGTTTACATCAAAATTTAGCAAAGAAAATTATTATTGAATTTCCTTGTATTTATGTTATATTGAAAGATCATGCGGACATGTATGAAATTGTTGACACAGGTAGAAAGCGATCATTTCTTCATAATGTCATAATAATTTTTGTTCTCCAACATTAATTGGATATGTCTTGAATATTCCAGACGAAGAAGAAGTTACGGACTCACCTACGAAGCCCACTCATCGACGCAAACGAGGACTGAGAAAAGATAATCATTCGAGTGATCATGGAAAAAAAAGTACAGCGCCAGTCAATTTCTTTTTTAATAATCTCTCGGACTCTGAGGAAGAAAGTATGGGTAACCGCACTAGTAAAGGTGAAAGCTGTCATTCACATGCAAATATTTCACATCAAATAGAGTATTGATATCCATGTACGTTGAAAAAAAAAATCAACTTTTATACAAGCGATTTGCTTCCCGAAAGATCATGGTGACAATAACAATAATGATGAAGAAAATTTTCGGCAATAAATATACATTTATTTTTAGACAAAACGTTCGCAAAGTTGTGGTATTCATTCTTTAATTGAATTGTTTTCGATTATATCGCTTATGTATGTATCAGTCACTCACCAAAACCCCAACCTCACATTTCTTTTGCATCTTAACACCCAATTACCCTTGCCACTTTAATGCAAATACCAATTGTGGATCACTTACATATTGATTAAGAATCTACTGGATCACGATAATATACAGTTACTTAGTTCATTTCGTGTCATCATTAAAAGTGGCACCTCATTTTCAACGACGATCATTTCTCGCGGTTCTCCTCTGTTCATCATACTCTCCCAATTGGACTAAAGTATCCAGAAGTATAATAGGAAGACAAGGAATGCAACTAGGCCACAAACAGCTTTTACATACATCGATTTACTGTTCAAATTTATGGCGTTCTTCTTGTATTTTTGTGACAGCATTGATAAGTTTTGTGTTTTCGTATCCAGTTCTAAAACACATATTGAAGCAATTTATAAATTGGAGTTCGTATTGTTTTGACGTTCGACAACATAAATATCGTAATGCAATTTGAACTACCTGACAAAACCGTCCCTCGCTGTAGAACATCATCAATATTTTGAACCATGATTCTTTGCACATCTTGCAGTTGGTTATTGAGTGCATTCATGTTCCTCCTAGATCGTCCATCAGAATACGATTTTTTAGCTTTCTGTATGTAATTATCAAATTCAATGAAAGAATACGGCCTTGTTACTGTGTTGACATGTTTTCCATATTGTGCATGAAATTCTTGTGCAATATCTTCCAAGTACGAGTATGCCAGTCTTTTGCTCCAGTTTCGTTCACACAGTACTAAATAACAAACTTCATTCTCGATCAGGTAGCTATGAAATTGAACAAGAAAACAATAGAATGACAACACAAATATTAAGATCACTCTGTGTGTATTCGTTATGTCAACTTCCATTCAAGCGTGACTCACTGAAAGAGATAAGGTCCTGTTTCAATGGTGCATTTTGAGGGCGATTGTGGTCCAAGTTTCCTGAATAACATTTTCGCTTGATTCTGATACTCCAAAATGCTTTTACCACTCTGAATGAAACATAACAAAATGAGCGTGTAATTTCCAATGCAGTATATGGGTGTGTCAAAGAGCAAAGAAATATGTGACGAATTAGAGGAATCTCGTGAATAAAAAAGGAAGATACATATGCTTAAAAATTCAATAAAAATTAACCTGTTCATCTTCTTGCATTGTTGCAGCCAAAGGCAGCCCATCTGCTATCCTAGCAATCATTGTGAGCATCACCATTTTTGTTGGTTATATGTGTTTCCTCAGCCGTTATTAAAATGAAGAATTCGTATGAAAAACCACCGAGACGTACGTTCAGCTTTGATAATAACAAAAATCCATTTATGTATGGACTTTAATTGCGGGTATATTGTAATATACTATGATACAACGGCTACATTCGCGCTACCACCACTCGCTACCAACCACGTCAGTCATTTCAATTCCACCACTACCGCCGTCTCGCTTCCAACTCATCGGATATGACTGATTCGTATTATTGTTATTGGAGAATTTGTTTACGCTTGTGGTGAAAATCAACCCATAGACAAGAATCAGGAAATGGTTGCGTTGTTATTCCGATTGATTTTACTTAAAATTCTTAGAATCAGAGGTATCATTACGACTTTTCATTACTTTTCAATGCTCTTGAAATAAGTAAATAATCGTATGTGAATGGAATTTCCCGCGGTTTATGAAAAATGGCTGCCATTACGTGATAGGTCGGAATTTGAATGCAATAAAATATAATCACTCGGACCATCAATTATAAAAACAGTTTTGCATGCATAAAAAAATTTGAAAATTGAAACAAATCAACAGCAGAACTTCGGATTTTTTAGTATTATTGAAAGATTTATTGTTCATAAAGTATTGTCGTTTCTGTCGATTGTTCATCACGGTTGACACAATATCCACACCAAAATTCGAAAACCACGCAATGGCGTTCACTTCGCGGTTGTTGCAGTGAGCTTCCTCATCGACATTACATAAAAAAAGTTTTTTCCTGAGGCATGTGAAAAAACTGAATAGAACGCCCTCTATATTGCTATGAACACGTCAAGGGTTTGTCTATCTTTGTCGATATCGCGGTTTGAGCCGAATGCTATTCAGTAAAAGGAAAATCGTGTGACGTGCCTATAACCCACATATACTCTGTTCCCTTTTCCCCCCTGAAAAATATGACTGTATTACTATAAAAATTGTCCATTGCCTTTCAATTCGCGTAGTGTTTGTAAAAATGAAAAAGTAAGGTGGTTCTCCACTCGTGAACAGCGAAGCCAGATCGTTGGCCCGAATTATTCATCACCATTCTGCGGCAGCGTTAACTTTTTTTTTTCATTTTTTCTCTGTTTTCACTTGGCTACTGATAAATAATGGTCTGGAACGCTTAGTAATGCGGATACTCGAATCATTTGCTAGGTGAGTATAATGATGGCAAGAGAGAGTGGAATATTCCTAAACGCCAAGTAACACCACGACATTCCAGTCCATCTGGTGACATTTCCATACTGTCAATGATATGTTAAATTTCCTTTCTTGCATTTTCTAAGTATGTATATATATTCCATATACTTCCACATTCTATTGTGCATTCTCATTTCTTTTCGTTATATAATTGGAATAAAAATCGTACTTGCCTATCGTGTATTGTATGTTTTTTTCCTCATTACTGTACTTATCATTTACTTCTTTTTATATTACGGAGAAAGAAGTCGTATATCGCAGTTTTTATCGCGAATTCTTCTACATTCTCATTTAATCATCAAATCAGTTATATTTTTGTTCGTGATGCATAAGAATCAATGTTATTGTTATTACAGGCTGGAAATAAACATTCAAAGTGAAAATAAATAGCGATGAATAATCCATATCGTGCAAGACCAGGAAGACCACGGGTGGATCATACCACTACTGCTGCTGCCCCTACTGCGTCATCGATTGCCAATTTTGGTGTGCAAAATCAAAATACTTGGGCACCAATTGCCCCTAACACACAAACACAAAACATTTACAACCAAACTCAACAACCTGTTAGTCAAACCAAAAGAAATGCAGACTCGTGGGATTGGGATACTGACAATGGAAATGATGCATGGAACTGGAGTATTGATCAATTCGATCAGCCCTTACAACAACAGCAACAACAGCGGCAGTCGCAACAGCAGCAGCCGCAGCAACAAAATTTATCGCAACAACAACGATATTCATCAAATTACTCGAATTTAATGCAAACACCTCAAAATTACGCCCAGGATAATCATTTTGCAAATGTCAATGGTAATAACAGATCGATCCAGCCAGTTCAACACTTGCCATCATCAAATCCGTCTAGAGTTACATCTAGTAGAGAATCAACACCAAATCAAACTGAGTCCAATACATATTATACGAATTATAATTTGAACCATCAAGTAACGACCTCAACATCGAGACCGAATTCAACGAAAAGTAATTCTAGCGTGACTGATAGTCCAAACATTCAAACACAATGGCAGATAAATCAACCTCCACTAGATAGACAAGAATCATCGCAATTTCCTCATGTACCTCACTTCCAAGCTGCATCTCAAGGAGGTGATGTGACTAATCGATTGCCGCTCACTCAACAACATAACCAACAATTGTCAACAAATAATTACAATTGGAATGAAGTGGGATTAAGCAATGTTGGTGAGCATTCCAGTTGGCAGAATCCAGTGGTAGATACTAATGCTTCATCCAGATCGGATGTTAACTATGCACAGGAAGATTCTCATAATTTTGGTGTTAATCAATGGTCCGCACGGAAGCTATCGCAGCAGTCGCAACAACAGGAACCGATACATCAACAACCACAACAACAGCAACCAATACAACAACAGCAACCAATACAACAACAGCAACCAATACAACAACAGCAACCAATACAACAACAGCAACCAATACAACAA
>JABMBR010006052.1:0-11804 GCA_018881525.1 Meteorus sp. PSUC_FEM 10030008
TATATATATATATATATTTGTTAATGATATATGTTTCCATCTAGATATAGAACGTGCGAAAAACCTACTCCCAAGCAGTTGTGTCGTATTCGTTGTGAAGAAAAAAGTTTTATCTAAAAAGTCGGCGGTGGATTGAAAAGTTGTTGGGGATCCCTTCCGGTAATGTGTTCACGTTTTTTTCCATCTTCAGAGTATGAAAAGATTTAATGTGATTTTTTCGTTATTTTTCCTACTGACATTTCAAACTAAGAATTATGCTTAATCAGATCATATTTTACATCCCGTTATTGTGTATATACAATTTTTTTTATACTGGATCAATAAATTTATTTCAACTGAGCTGTTTTTTTTCTCGTAGACGATATAAATCCACTCCAATCGGTGATTACCCGTGGGACTGTAGGTGAGCTTTTCGTAGAAAATAAATCAGGATTCCGAAGAAGACATTTTCTACGTTCACATCGAGGGAAAATAATCCACTCCCATTGTCATAAGACTTTAATTCTGACTATTGTCCATCAATTCTTAAACAGACATATTGCGTGACTAGCTCTCTTGCATATACCAACATGTGTACCAATGTCGACATATACATATACACATATGACTGTGTTTGACTCCATAAAGTCAGCTAGGGGACCTTCATCTTTTTACCTAGAGCGTCTTGAATCTTTACGGTCATGGGGTCTGAAAAAATATTGAAGCAACATGCATATATTATACATGAATACTCCATATTTCACTCGGCATTATCCAGGAAATACAACCGAGTCTTTCTAGGAAGTGTCATCGAAATGAACAGTAACAAATGATAAAATGTAGTTACGATTGTCTACAATCCAGCCATTTAGAAGCACTCGCATTTATTCGCATCTACGTTAAATTCAATATCCCACATTGCAATTCCCAGAATATTCAATTACACACTCTCTACACTTCCCGTAAATATTTAGAACATGAAGCATATTATTAATATCAAATTTGTGACACATACCGAGAAATTTCATTTATTAGTTCAAAGAAAGTAAACGCGTTGATTTATCTATCACAGATGGGGGAAAAAAAAAACGAAAGAAATAAAGAGAAATAAAAAAGGTGACTGAATGCTCCTGAGATGAGAGTCCAAACCCGACATGGTCAGGTAATGTCCCCCGCTGCGAGACACTCGTAATGATCGTCTCGATCTTATCATCCACCACAGTCCGGAGATTTCTTGGCCCATTGTACACTTATCTGGGCAGCCTCGCCATCCCCAAGTTATATTCCCTCATGTTACCCTGAACGATCACTATATATGTATACTTGTGCTCTTTCGAATCTCTCTGTTTTTTAGAGGAGATCAGTGGACACTCTTCTCTCGCAATCCAATTCAGCATCTCACATAAAATGAATATGCATATACGGCGGGGCCTCCATCACACCACAATGCACCGAGTCCCGCTGCCATCTGCCTCCTTCTCCAATTTTCCTTCCATACATTTTTTTAGTTTTATCCGTTCAGACTCTTATACAAATATATTTATTCCCAACCATCTCTCATTACTTCTCGTCTTCGCGTCAGAGCAAGTGTAATCAATGAGTATATATATGAGAAATGCCACAACAATATTCCAGGATAATATTTACGATCGCTCCTTCAATTGCTGATATCAACGTGAAATAATACAAAACTTTTCACAATATCACGATAATATCATCCCAATATGGATAATATTAGTTGCGTGCATGCCGGATTGTTTCGATATATGCCGTGAATATATTCGTTGGTTCTCCAAAATGATAAGAGCGAAAGACAAAATGGAAAAAAAAATGAATCCATTGTATTGTGAATCTATGTGTATATATATGAGTGGAGTCTAGACTGAGAACCCTCAGCCTCGAGCTGTCAACGTGTCTCATCGAAAGACCAAAGTAAGGCCACTGCTGACAAATGAAAAGTTGAAACTGCAATGCCTCCGAGGCTGGTTGGTTAGTAAAATAAAAAATAAACAGAAACCTTTTTTCATTGTATTTTTTTAATCATTATAGTCTTTTTGTAGTGATGGCGCGCGAGAAATAAGTCACCTGCGAGATAATATGGAGCACGGCGCGTCGCCATCCCGTGCAGTCCAGTTGCCTCTATCCTCTCTCATCGCAATATATCCTCCATTGGTAGAGGCGCATATATGATAGCCCAGCTTGCGCTGCATATCGCCTGAGGTGAATTGCGCTGCGCTCGACACACTCGACACAAGGGAAAGAGGTGGAGAACGAAAAAAAAGAGGGGAATGGGGGTATGAGAGAGATCGTTAACGCGCCAAGGAGAGCCCAGGACTAAAACTCTGCACGCCAGACTTTACAGAGTTGTTGAGCGTGAGGCTCAAAAGGTATGCAACTGTCTGTGTGCGATTATTCATGCACACCAACAATCTCTTTACACCTCATGATTAATCTTGCGCTCTATATACATGTGTCCTTTCGCTATATTTGTGTATAGAGAATGTGGGGACTGGAACATTGCAACGTTGAATTTGGCATCATGTGTTGAGTGGATCACGGAAGCTTCTCAGACGCATACATATTAATGCAGTTGGCCGGTTGCAAAAGTTCTACACAAAGATGGAGATACGAAAAACTTTGTCTCTGTATGACCGTTTAAATGAATTTCATTGTTTGCTCGTTCATAGTTCCAGCCACCCCTTCATTTTTATACAACCAAACGTCTATTTTTCAAAGTACAGTAGACTCTCTGTTCCCATTTATCCTGACTTTCTTCCGCTCAACTCTATTTTCTGTGGCATAAGCGTCAACCTTCCATAATGTGTTTCATTGGATTAATCATATTTCCAGGTGAAAATACACTTCTCCAGGTCATTATAACTTTGCAAAAAAACTTTGACTATAAATCTAATATATTTGCACCGATACTGTAAATATTTCACAACTATAGGTCCCGATGCGAAATCAATAGAACATTTAAACACTGCTGTTCAATAAATCACATCGATTCCCAGCATCCAAGCTCTCAATTTTTCCACTTCATTCTAACCTACTCACAACATCTTCCTCTTGTGCCTTTTTCTTCTCTTAAACATATCCACCGCTATCTCATTCCCGCTTTGTTCTTCAACGAATATAGAGCGCACACAAATTTTCAGTATGCGTAAGCAAACCAAAGACAGAATGAAGCCCTCGCATCTGCAAGTAAAATTCAATGTCGTGCGACGGTAACCAATGCGGCTGCTGTTACCGCTGTTACTGCTGCTCTTGTTGTCAATGCTACTGTTGCCGACGACATCGTGAATAATCTCCGAGGATGATTTTTTTACTCCCTCTCATCCTCCGCGTCTTCAATTCCCTCAGCCTTGCCATCTCCTTTGTCTCGTGCTTTTCGCACCAAGGACACAATTGCTATTGGAAAGCTGTATATCCAGGAAGAATACTATCAGATATAGAAGCCAACCGGTCGAATATTTGTGCACGTATACAGTAGAAGCCTACAGATACAGTGGTTCCGGAAAAAACTCATTTAATGAATTTTTCAACCGACCGCCAACTGAGCGGATCACAACTAAATGTCTTATGGTCGTCTATGCAGATGCATGATATTTTATCTTGGAATGTAATCAAATTTAACATTCATATGTGAATCATATTAAATCGTGTTGAATAATGTCACATAATTTTAGTTATATGAAGAAGTCGATATTATACACAAGACGAAAAGTTTACATCAAAAAAACATCATCATCATCGCACTTGAATTCATATCTCAAATACCTAAAGCCCATTCATTTATAATCCTCAACGATGATGCCGAGCGGTGAGCTGGACCAATATGAATATATATGTTCATATGTATATACATAAACACCGTATTCGGTCAGACTGTCTTGAAACTTGATGGGTTTACCGATCGAACATTCGATTAGCTCCAGCGTTTCATGGATGGTTATCCACAATAGATGGTTACATCGCTGGGCAATGCAGCGAACAATAGAGCGAGACCCAAGCCTTTCTCTACATATTATACATATATATTCTGATGGTATTCAACTGCACCGCTGTTATCAGAGAAGAGCTAACGATACTGCCAGAGATGTATTCATGCATACACACATATTATACGTACATGGATGTGCATTGCATGCAATCTATTACTCCAAGTTAGAATCAGAAATCAGCATTTCACAGAAGTAAATACATTGAATGTACAGGTATGCTTACATATATCTACAGCCTACAAATAGAATTTTAGTCTTGGACAAAGGCAAAATTACCAGATAGCTACTATTGGATCATGAGTTTCAATGTGGATTCACTTTTGTGTGAAACTCAATTATGCTTGTAGTGAAAGCGCCCGCCACCTAAAATACCTCCCCATTTCATTACCATCAATTGGAGTTCAAATCATCCGAATGCCAACGAAAAATCTCGATGGACGACACAAAACTCATGTAGTCATGCAGAATTCTTCATCACTCAAATAATATTGCATGAACCCCATGACATCGCAAAATTTAGAAACAATCTGAGTGTCAATTGATACAGGGAAATCAATATAATATCATACTCGCTATGAATCTATAAAAAATCCATTTAATATTGAAAACCAAATAACAATGTCGTCGACTATTACTTAATTGTTAAGTGAGACACTGTATGAATTCTCTGTCGAAAAGAGAGTGAGTTAAAAACATAGAATAAGCAGTTGACAAAATCACAGTCAAATATATGAATGTACACACATGTATGATAGTATATATTCGTGACAGATATGAATACTGCCATGTGACATAGGATATATCTCCATGATTCTCACTCATTCCAATTCCATTTGAAAATATATTGCGTTGATATGCTTAGACATACTCTGAAAGTATGATAGCCTGTGCAATTTATGTATCTCATATCGCAGTTGTTTGAAGACTCACAATACATAGAGTAAAGCGTGTAGTGTCTGCATCTTGACATATCCCATTTACGCTCTCCTGTAGAACAAAACCATTTTTATTCGTGAATATAACCAATACACACAGTATATGGGCTGTTCACCTCACATATACTCCTTGAATCATGGGGTTCTTTACATGATCATACAATCTGGTTGTATTCGATACATAAATACACGAAAAAATTCTATAGCGGTGCACAACCATGCTAATATGTATCTCAGTGAAAACGAAGTCCAACTCTTTGTATGCCCGCACCACTACATTTTCCTCCAGTTTCATTGCCTCCCCTAATTCCCATATTTCTACACATATGTATATGAATATACTAAATTATTTAATAGCAACAATGATCCGTGTTGGCCTTCTGATATACACCACTGTTGACTTTCCAACTATTGAAATAATGGTAATGACTATATTGGCTATATTCTTTACCACTATCTTCAATATTTACGAAAGCATATTTCTGTATACGAGTTCACAAATCTGAACATCCGACACACTCTTTTCTTCCTTCAATCAAGGAGCAATGAATTCACATAACAATAAGAAGAATGAGAATGTTTATAATGATATGAAGTTACACAAAATAAGTCAATAGGGCTCTCGACGATATTTACTCTTCACCAACGAACATTAACGAGAAATTCACCGTACCATCACTCAGAGAGTTTTTTCATCATTATTCGAGAATGTATATTGAATGTGCACCGAGAAAGAATGTAGCGTTCTTTGACAAGCGCCGAGTGTAACGATGAAATAAAAGAAACAAAATACGAGTGGGCATACATTAAATATTTGAACGTATATTGGGTTAGGTGAGTGTCATGGAGGATGCAATGTTCTGAAATTTTGGCAGAACTCAGAATGATGGGGAACCAAATCGACACATCATCGTAGCTATACGAACGCCTGAAATCAACCCTCGACTTATTTGCTGTAACTTTTCACCCAAAAGCACTCCCCTCAGGAGTGCATAGTTCAAGCACCAGTTCCACCAACGTTCACCTCGAATATCTGAGACTATTTGATTACTGTCATGTTCCTGGTTCTTAATCAGTTATTCACATGGATATGAAACCGTACAGCCAATTCATATTCTCGTTTCTCTACCCTTCAAACTTTTTTTCGTAACAGCGGGAACTGACTCAATGACTCAGGTGCGAAATTCCTCAATTTTGTCAACAATAATTGCCGTGTCTCCGAATTTCCCGGCACGCTGCCAGAGCGAGAGACGACACGCGTGACGACATTTATGACCAAGACAAAAGGGGAAGATATAAAAGTAAGAGAAAGTGTGACGAACTGTCATTCGTTCATCTTTATGAATATATCCTGCTGACCCAGTGCCGTTATTTTGTGCTCGTCAATATGGTGGACCTTCCTTATACCTATATACCTTCAGTTATGGTTGTCACTGGTGGAATTTATAGACCGGTCGAAAATATTCTCCGTGACGGCAATGAAGCGTGCCAGTGGGTCAATAGAGGAGAAATATAAGTGAGGTCGGAACGAGCTTATTGGAACCATGCTGAGAGTATATACAGGGACACCGACAATTCTTCTGTCTCTAAACGTATAATTGCACGCTGTTGGAACTTCTCGACGACGTTCGTAACCAAGCAAAAGTTTACCTTTTTCCATCACCCCACTACTAACGGTAACTTGCTTGTGCATAGACGTATTTTTCCCTTGTTTTTTTTATTCGCCGTGCGATTCGGCTGCTGCCAATGCACTCAAAGGACTCTTTGTTGGCGTCCTCTGAGATCCAGCGACTTACTTCCGGCTTCGTGAAAGAGAAAATGGACGAGGGAAAAAAAAGAGGCAAAAGTGTATAGTCTTTGATAAAACTCATACATGAGAAGGTATGTACTGGCTGTGAACTGTCTTGCCAGATTGTACTCGGCTGCATCAGCCACCGCCCCCCTTCGCATGCCTCGCCAACCGCACGAGTACCCGAGTGCGACGAAACCCCCAGGATTTATGGCTTCGTTGGGATTTACTTCACCGGACAGAAACGCGTAGTTGTAGCCACAGTTGGCCACAGTTCGGTAGCTCACGCCATATATAATACTACAGTAGATGAAGATTTTTCTGCTGGTGATAGTTTCTATATGTATAAGAAATAGTAGCATACACATAAAGAGGATAGTGAGTTTTAGCGCCCGGTTACTAGGTCATATTCGGTTTGGAGGAGACAAGAAAATCCGGCACAATGTAACGCTATACACGAGCTCAGAAGTGTGGCTTGCAGTAGTATTTATGAGGGGATGAAATTGGATAAAAATAATTTATTGCTCATCATGTACGAATGTTCGGAGTGTTGTCCACAGCTCACTGTGAATTTATATATATATATCTATCCGCAGAAACCAAAATGCAAACAATCATCACAACTTTGAGCATCCAAACAAAGTAAAGCTAAGGTGAAAACAGAATTTTATGAGTGTATGTGCGAGTAACCCCAAACATCCCAGCACGCTCACGGGCATATGAATATATTCCATACCGTTGGGGATAACTTATGCTCCATCTCGACATATGACTTCCTACTTCTCTTATATATATGCATGTTCATCGGGCCATTAGCTCAGTCGGTTCATGCTAGGTGTATTGTGAATGAGATGCCAGCCCTTCTCCTTATCCACAATAATGCCGCAAGTGATTTTATCGAGTAAGATAATGCTGAGCGTGCTGCCCTTCAATATTCACGCTGCTCACCGTCGTCGATAGATCTAATAGACACTCACACCAACCTGCTCCAGTTTAATCTGCACTCTCGTCCCTTCCTTCATCCCTACTCTGCTTCAACATGCTTCGTTCTAATCGGCATATATGTATCGATGCTACGATTATTTGCTACGCTCATTTGTCTTAGTACCATAACTCTATTGTACCAATGAATATATCCTAACTGTATAAAATTTCTCGAGGTGCTCCTCCCAATTTGTCATACCTCCGTCGTATTGTAATTTGGTATTCAAAATTATCCTATGATGAATGTAATTTTTTTGTAAAGACATAATTTTTAACAACTTTCATTGAAAGTTATTCATCTTCGAGTGCAATGGTTTGTACATCACATGTCGCCAGGCTCTGTGACCATGAATTTATACAAATCAACAATGGACAATGAGGTCCCTCTCGTCTACCTAGCTGGTCTCGATAATATCACTGGAATTCGACCGTCCATGTGCGCGCGCATGAAAGTTAGGAAGTTTGGAGCAGCTCGGGAAATATTAGCTCTTCTCTTCTATTTAATTTTCCAAGGTGGGGCCGGCTGACCTCTACCTCACATGAATCGTACAATTAGGAACAAACTCACCGGAACCACGGTGACACAGGCACAGAGATCTTTCTCTTTGTGGACTGAAGTCAGTCGACGGAAAAATTCAAAAGGAAAAAAAAACAATGTATGTTCACTATCTACAACTGCATCCGAATCCATGTGCTTATGGGTATATACATGTCTATGTTTACGGAAAAAGTGAAAAATACACAGAGGGAGAAAGAGAAAGAGAAAACAAAAAAAATGAATACAACGTTGAAGCTTCCTGGTAAATATTTCACCAGCGCCTCTCTCCTTTTTTTTCATCACCACATTATATTCTGCGCAATTTCCATTTACCCATGACGGAGTAGTAACGAAGAACAATGAGAAAGTCCTTCTGTTATAGTTGACTCACACAATTGGTACATCGGGAAAATGTTTTTTATCACCATACAACCGACGATTAACTCATCAATGTGTGCTTCGATGAATTAGAATGAAGACACTCGTGGTATAATGGAGATTCCACAACGATGAAGAACAAAGAACCTCGGACGATTCAATTTAATCTTTCCTTATATGAAAAAGCACAACACATATTTATATTGAGATCCTTAATCGATATGACGCAGTTGCTGTGTGCGGAGCCGACGGAAATCGTCCCTATGATGGAATCAGTACAAAGTTTCAACTGCAAAATAAAGAATTAGGATCATGAACATCATTCATACATGAGATGTTCTCCTTCCTGCGTACATGCCCACGAAAATATATAGTTATTAGTTGAATGAATTTATATGCCATACATGAACCAAGCTGAATTCAATAATTGAGTTTTCATGAAGACTTTTTCTACCTTCCTCTCTCATTCGATTGCAACAGGGAGCTTCGAGGATAAAGTAAACACAAGACGAACAAATAAGAGTGAGCCATTTTATGATCCTTACGACTCTTGGCCTCCGCCGCAATTTTATAAGTTACTGTTTGCAGTATGCCCCCAGCTCTATTATTGATCCCCCTCAGCCCCGTCCGTGTGTGCGCTCATGTCTGTATATATCTGAGACTTGCGAATGTTATATCCCATACACAATTCTCTCCACCTTCTCCTCAAACATCCTAATATATCCCATGATTTCATAAAATGTTCACTCCGAATACCAATACAAACTGAAACATCTTCAGTTAATGACAGCATTATTGCTTTGCGCCCAATGATATCAGTGGAGCTGGAAATCCAACAGAAAAACGAATGAGATCCAAAGCAACAATATTACTCTCAGTTACTTACAACTTCCGAATCATAATTTCAGTCATCGCTATTTGTTGCAAGAGATTCAAACTTTTTCCGCGTCGACATGTATGAAGAATACGTTGGATATAACCGGCGCAACGTATTCCCGTTCAGAATTCCTGTAATGCAATTACTCTCATGTGACATATTATTTCAATACGGATCGAATTTCCTCGTCGGACTCGAGAACCCTCCACTGCATGCGCCGGAACAAGAGACATTGAGTATGTCCCTGTATAGCGATGCATGAGAGCTCCCCAGTTCATGCGACATTAAACGTGAAGACGGAGAGAGTTGAAAGAAAAACAAATACTACAACTAAAAAACCACACGAAATTTAGGAACAGAATGGTTAAAAAAAACCCATAACAATGGCAGGAATAAAAATAGAACAAACATAAGTACATTGGTGCGTTCCCACAATCGCAATGTGCCGCACCGCTCCATATCCTCATTATGTACACACAATCATTCATCTCTTCGATACCTTCACAACTACTTTCCGGTCAACGGCCACGCGTGCATCTTTTGCATGCATGACATTTCAAAGACCTCGTAGCTTTTTTCAACAGATATTAATACATGCACATGATACAGTGCTCGAATATTTCCCTCTCTTATATCTGCTCAGTGAGAAGGACATAGAAAAAGAAAAGCACCACAGTACATATACATTTCAATCTATAAACCTTACGGAAACCCTATGCATTGAGAGTCTCCTCAACCTCATATAATCGAAAGAATGGAGTCTCCAAGAATATGCACTCACCCTCCCTTATTTTTATAAATCCATCAAATGACATTTCCATTTTATATATATTTGTATTCTGATTTATTTATGTATTGAAAATATCTCGACGACAGTTTAATTCATCGATTCACCATGAATTTCTCCAATAGAGAATAGAACTCACTTGCACACCATCTTCTCTTCTCAGATTGCATGTATAGTAATATAGTAGCGGCAGCGCACTACCCCGCGCAAAATAAACACGAAATTACTTTGTACAGCACTCTCGCGTGAATTGTCCCCGGTTGAAGGCTAAGATCCTGAACAAACACGTCAAGCAACCGAGTTTTTTTTTCGCTTTTATCCTTTCTATGATGTTTTTTTTTTTACATCTTCCACTCCCTTACTTGTTCGAGTTCTTCTGCCATGTCTATATATAGATGTATTGTCCGGGAGATAGAAGCAGCGGTGTCCGCTCTGCGACGTGTCGTGTGACGTACTCTTCGTATCCAAGCTGAGCAAATATCACCAGAGCCCGTTCCCAATCCGCGCATTCACTATTATAGCGTCAGAACACTCATCGCTTTAACTGTACTTATCAATATTACTCGATAATTCCATTTGATTTTACATAGAGAGAGCATATGCATCTACGTGTGTATCAACACATAGATGAACGTATAGGAGGGTAAAGGGACATGAATGAGAAAGAAAAAGGAAATAGATCAGAATGTATACGGTTTTGCGATCTTCTATGTTGGATTCATGTACTTGAGGAGCGAGTGTGAAAAGAGATAGAAGAGCTGGTACTTATGGACCGCCAAAGTGTATCGCGCTTCATAAACTATGGCGCACACCCTTAGGGACTTTTCGAGTGCCACCGCTCAATACAAAGCGTATGTCGAGAAAGGCAAACGGGACAAGTCGTGCGATAAGCGTTTCCGCCGTGCTCGCCATTTTTTTTATTCCGTCATTTATCTATTTGTTTGTCTTTTCGATTTCCCAAACACACGGACAGATGTCACGTGCGCGCGAGAAAACACTCTCATGTTTCCCATGGAGAATCGTTATCATGTCGTGATAGCATCCTGCATGCCTTTGCAACGTATATTTTTTCAATTTTCCAATTGATGACGGTAATTTTTTTACTTCTTGCGAATTTTCAATTACATTCTATACGACTTGGGTGTAAAATGATGCAAAAATCAAAATGACTTTGCAATAATTCAAATTATGCAAGAGCAAGAAAGTGAAGCGATGAAAATACCGAACAGACACTGTCCTTTTTTTTGTTGCCTCCTATCTCCCTTTATACCATATCCTCAAACCCACAGACTATTCTGATGACAGAGCGGCACGTCCACCGGATTTGGCAGTCACAGCATCTTGACAGCAGCTAGATCGCTTATTCCCGCAGGCAGACATACCACAAAGAGTTATGAATAGCGGTTTAGAGACGATTCAAGTGACGGTGGAGTATCATGATGAAGAAAGCAGGGTGAGGAAAAATCGTGTGTACTCTAATGTACGTTAGTGAATACTCACACAGGTATACCATCTCTTGGGCGGGGTAAAAGT
>JABMBR010006053.1:0-11787 GCA_018881525.1 Meteorus sp. PSUC_FEM 10030008
TCAACAAGATCTGCTTGCCATGTTTCATCCAATCCTCGTATTTCAACATGACGTCGTGTATAGTTTATGCGTACTGGTTTGTGTAATTCATTCACCAACACAACTTTTTCACTCAAATTTTCCTTCACAACCATTACAGACTCTCCTTCTTCTTTCTCTATACGTGATACTTAGGCCTCATCTGGATTGTTGCGAACACGTATTCTTTTCAGTTCAAGTGCCACACATTGAATGATCCTAAAATGTTTCGTCAAATCTTTTTCATGTTCATGATATTTTTTCAACAGAATATCATGTACACGCTTTCCTTCAATTTTTCCTCCTCATGTGCTGATTTCAACAAAGTTAGCTCCTCATGTAATGCTGCCACATCATGACTCATTTATGATTTCAGCTCTTCACGTAATGTCGAAAAATTTGTTTTCACAATCTCACGTCTAGCATTTCTTATGATCATGAGTGTTTCAAGGGGTGCAGCATCATTGTTTAGCATGGGTACACCGAGATTACATAGTTTTTTCCCATTCATATCATAATCCCCTTCGGGAGAAGTGTTAAATCCATTGCCTGGAGGGCCACGCGAAATATTAATACTTCTACTCAATTTGCGACCGAAAACCTCAATAGTCATCGCTCTCTCTGTTTGTACATTGCTGGTGAAGGTAGTCACTCGTGAACTGAGTGTAAAAACAAAAGTCTCTGACTAATATATTATTTCAGCTTCGCGTAACTCTGCAATAATTGAGATTATTTCATTTGTATGATTTTGTTTCGAACTCAATCACGGATATGCAACGGATTCACGGCATACGACGCACTTACAGCGGCGGCATGCACGGCACACGGAATAGCACCGGCGAGTGCGCGCCTAGCCTCGTGCTCGGCAAAGTAGAGGGGAGCGCACGCATTGCGGCATGGCTCTCTCGCCTCTTCCTGGTCTTTTCTCGGCCATATTGGAAACAGTTGTCGGACGCATCACCACGTGTTGATCGGTGTGCGGTGTGAACATTGCGTGTTATGTGAAAATTGCATATAACATTCGGATATTTCTACAATTAAATACAGTTCACATCATAGTGCGGTTTTTCGGGTATTCTCACATGTACAGTTTTATATCAACTTACGGTTTCCAAGCTCATAAACTAATTACTTTGTTTTTTTTGAATTTTGTGTTCATACATATAGAGCCGTTGGTCGCATTATTTTCAGTATTGTTTGCTTATAATACTACATGATTTCACGAACAATAAATTATTTGTGATTCAATCCATAGAAAATCAACCTCATTCATATCGTTATTACATACTACCACCCACTAGTTATAACCAGATATTCATCAATCGAACGAATCAGACTTGGATTACCCGCTGCTCGAGATGCCAAGAGTAGTCGAAGACGATTAATCGATTCATTCGGATCGTCCCAGTAAACATAGTCTATCGGATGCTTATTTTGTTTGGCAATTTTTGAGTATGGTAATGCCATTCCAGATCTTCCTTTTCTCTTTTGTGTCTTCTTGGATATATTATATTTTGATATATACTGTTGATACTTGTAACTCTTATCTTGTATAAGGCTGTTATGCGGATCATAATGTTTATGAGGGGTATTAGTGGACTTGAGAATTTTTGAAGTGAATACTTCTTTGGCCGCATGAGAGTAATTTTTCGAGGTCGCGTCACGACAGTTTCATATTTTTCCTCTCGCAAGGGAGATACAGCATATGAAAGATATGAGTGAGAGAGAAAGACAGAGATAACGAATGAAAGAGAGTACTGTTTCTGACGCATTAGTGTCCCAGAGAAAAAATGTTTTTCAAAAAAATTTTTTTGAAAAAAAATTTTTTTTTCAATCTTTCACCATGACCACAATGCTCCATACTCGAAGATAAAATTAATTCGAGTTCGATCTGACCATTGTAACCGCCTTTTGTTTTGTGGCAGGTAAATGTCGCCGGGGCATATCGAAAAAAATTTTCGGTCAAGAATGCTCTTCAGAAAAATATACGAATCAACCAAAAATCCCGCAGAAATTCGACGTATTCGGAATGAAATACAGCTATGCATCAGGGGGTATATCAATTTTTTTCAATGAATTTTTCATGTCATTGAATGAGAAGGCGGTTGCAATAGTCAGATCGAACTCAAATTAATTTTTTCTCCAATTATGGAGTATTGTGGTCATGGTAAAAAATTGAGAAAAAAAATTCTTTTTGAAAAAATCTTTTTCTAATAACTTACATTTTTTACATCCGTCATTCCATGACCAGAGGGTCACACATTGATGATATGCTTGGAAATTGTGTTTCAGATCAACAAAGAGGGGGCAGTGATGTCAGCCGTTTACCTCCCGTGATTCGAAGACTTGTTTCCGCGGAGCTGTAACGGCCGCCATTTTTGTTGAAAAAAAAAAATTGTTAACGTTCTGTATATCATGGATGAAAACAAGAAAAAAACCGCACTCATAAAGCTTTACCCGTTTCCTTAAAATAAAATGAAATGAAAACACCTGAAATATGGCACTCCAAAGACAAAGTCTCCCTTAAAGGGTCCCCTAAGGCCTCAAGAATGATGTCCCAAAAGGTTATGGCCGACAAAAATCTTTAAGTACTCCGTTTTCGAGTTTTAGTACAACGGTCGTCTGGTCTGCAGCGAGTCCCTTTTGAAGTTGGCCGGAAAGATTACTGAGACAATTTGCAACCGATCGACTTGAAATTTGGAAGATATATTTGAAAATACATTGTCTAGAAAAGTACGTAGGATTTCTTCATTATAATGCATAGTTCATTTGTTATTAACAATTATCTGACAATTTTTTAGGGAAAGTCCTCACTTTTCACTTTAAAAGTGCGCCATTTTGTCAAAAATCAATATATCGAAAAAATCCTACGTAATTATTTAGCTTATAGTATATATCATCGAAAAAATTCAGGCCCTAATCATGATTTATCAAATTACAGGAGCTGATCTTCCGGCCGTGAAGCATTGAAAAAAGAGACGTCGTCGCAAAAACGCTGTACCGCCGCCATTTTCAAATAAATTGCATCAAAAAAAATATTGTACGCAGTTGATGATATGTATAATAAAGTCCGATTTGGTAATCTCGATTTATTTTGTAATATTTCTGGACAAAATTCCCGAGAAAGCCTATTTTTTCAGCGTCTACGGTGGCCTAAGGCCTTAAGCAGATAAATGAAATACTTGAACCTGTATTGTATGCTAAACATGATGAGTATTCGAGGAAATATAATAAATGATTCAATCACAAATGAATTTTGTCAATCATGATTTATTTTTATTCAACTTTATTATACACATACATCAATTTCATCCTCCTCTTCCTCCTCCTTCTCCACCATCTTTTTTTCAATTTTCACATCGAATGAATAACGTTTCAGTTGCCGACTTATGAGACTCATATGATTCAAATCCATCCCTTTTGTAGTTTTGCTTCTCTGTCCTTCCACGTTTCGAGTGTGATTGGACCAGCATAGTCTATGCCGGTGTTAGAGAACAGAGTGGAGGGTAATACTCTCGAGAGAGGTAGTTGGCCCATCAGTTGATGGGCACGAATCCCCCTCTGTCGAGCACACACAACACACCGTAAAACATGAGATTTTATTGCTGCCCGTCCGCCGATAATCCAATAGTTTTGTCGAATATGAGCCAATGTTGATTAAGTGCCTCCGTGTAGTGTACACTTGTGAAAGGCGTCAGTAATTTTCCAAGTCTGTTGGCGTGTTTGAGCATGAGTTGGGTTGGTGACGTTGTCGTAATTTGTTGAGAAATCTGGAACAAACTGACGTGATTTTGAAAAGTTTGTCGAAAAAAGAGTATTTGTAGATTAAATCCCAGTGATACTCAGGCAATTTTTGTGTTGGCGATGCCAGGGTGGGCTTCTTGTGCACTAGAAGCATCCGTTGTGAATGACAATTTTGGCCATTTATCTTGAGATTGATTTAACCATGGTGGTCCCGTCCACCATAGCGTATGTTGTTCAAGCTGAGCAGCTGAAAGGCCTCGAGATGCGCAGTCTGCGGGGTTGGAAGTGCCAGGAATCTGTCGCCAATGCGCGTTTGGTGTTTAATCATGAATCTGCGTTACACTGTTCCTCACATAATCCTTCCACCGAGCTGCTTGAGATTTGATACATGTGTGAGTTACTTGAGAATCCGTCCACAAGTATACATTTTCAATGTTGAGATTGAGATTTGCTTGAACATACTGCATGAGCTTAGCAAGCATCAATGCAGCAGAGTTCGAGTATCGGGATTGTAAGTTTTTTGAGAGGTGCAACTTTTGTTTTAGCACACTAGTCCAGTCAGAATGTGGAAAAAAAGGGCCAAACCCGGAAAAAGATGTTAGTAGCAATTTTCCTCCGAAATTCATTAGAAGAGGTCACTTGGAGTCTGAATTTCGGTTTTCGGGATTCGCGCCTGTTGCGTTTTCCGCCATCTCGAATTTAAGGGTCAATTTTTGTTTTTCGAATGACTCGTTTGTTTCCAATTTGACATGAAAACTGGCTTAAATCAAAGTTGTTCAGAATTAAATTTCCTACAACTTTGTCTCGAACTATTTTTTCGTAACATCGATATTTTCTTATATTTTTCGATTTTTACTCGAAAAGAAAGGGGGGTGAAATTTTGTTCATTTAAAAACTCGTTTGTTTTCAGTGTTACACGGAAAATGAATCAGATCAAAGTTAATTAGAATTTGATTTCCTACAATTTTGTCTGCAGTCATTTTCCCGTAGGACCGATATTCTTCGATTTAGATTAGATAAGGGGTGGGGTGAAATTTCATTTATCAAAAAAGTCGTTGATTTTCATTCTATTCTACATGCAAAATGGTCTTTATCGAACTTGATTTGAATTGAATAACCAACATTCCTTGTTTTCATCTATTGTTTGCCGTTAAATTGTATCTTTTCAACTTCGCGATTGGAGAAGAAGGGGGGTGAATTATCATTTATTGAATAACTCGTTTGTTTCAAATTTTATACGAAAAATTAATCGGATCAAAGTTGTTTAGAATTCAATTTTCTACAATTTTGTTCCCGGTCATTTTTCTGTAGGATCGATACTTTTTCATTTACATAAGAATGAAGGTGAGCGGAATTGTATAAGTGCATTCTAACTTCCATTAAAATTGAAATTCGCAACTTTTTATATCTAAAATTTGCCTCGACAGAGTTGTCGTATGATAGGGACATCGGAGCCTTCGAATATAAACTGCTCATTGTGACATCAATCACTTTAGCACCGATGGAATTCCCTTAATAGCTTAAATCTTCCTAAATCACCTTGGTACTCCCTACAGTCATCGTAAATCATAGAAATCTTTCAAAAATCCATATTGTTAGCCTTTTTCATCATTGAAATTCAATTTGCTTGCAATTAGCAGAGTCTCGGATATTTTCCATTATTACCTTTGCCCATGGCATCCCTAACGGCTCTATCGTTGGTTGCATACAAACGGGTCCAGTTCAGGTATACAACTTTGATTTGATTACTTTTTTGTATAAAATTGAAAACAAACGAGTTATTCAATAAATGATAATTCACCCCCCTCTTCTCTAATCGCGAAGTTGAAAACTTACGATTTAACGGCGAACAATAGATAAAAACAAGAAATGTTGTTTATTTAATTCAAATCAAGTTCGACAAAGACCATTTTACATGTAGAATTGAATGAAAATCAACGACTTTTTTGATTAATAAAATTTCACCCCACCCCTTATCTGGTCTAAATCGAAAAATATCGGTCCTACGAAAAAATGACTGCAGACAAAATTGTAGGAAATTAAATTTTAATTAACTTCGATTTGATTCATTTTTCGTGTAACACTGAAAACAAACGAGTTTTTGAATGAACAAAATTTCACCCCCCTTTTTTTTTGGGTGAAAATCGAAGAATATCAGAAAATATCGATCTTACGAAAAAAATAGTTGAAGACAAAGTTGTAGGAAATTTAATTCTGAACAACTTTGATTGGAGCCAGATTTCATATCAAATTGAAAACAAACGAGTTATTTGAAGAACAAAAATTAACCCTTCGATTCAAGATGGCGGAAAACGCAACAGGGCGCGGATCCCGAAAACTGAAATTCAGACTCCAAGTGACCTCTTCTAACGAATTCCGAAGGAAAATTGCTACTAACATTTTTTTCCAGGTCAAATCACAATTTGACTGGACTACACACCAATGACCTCATTTTGAGATTCGTGGACGGTGAGATGACAGTGATATAAATTACTGCTGCTATGGCGAGTTGAGATGCGTCAGAGAAGCCGTGCAATTCAATTTTCGAGTCTCGATAAGTATTGAATCATCTTGGTATCGAGAGTTTGGCCAACCTCGTGAGATTTTCTCTGATTGCGCACCGTCGAGTCATAATTTGAGATGGTAATGGATCGTCCCAATCGAGTTTGTGAAGCCATGATTCTTGCAACAGCATTTTTGCACGAATTATGACTGGTGCTAAAAATCCGAGCGGATCAAATATTTGTGCGACTTCAGACAGTATGAGGCGTTTAGAGAGTTTGTGATGTGTAGGTGCCTTTGTCGCAAATGTGAATTTGTCGCTGATAGAATTCTATTGTAGTCTGAGTATTTTGGTATTGCAGTCGTCGAGGGAAATTGTAGTATTTTGAGCTTGATCGTTTTTAGAGATTGATTGCAATAGTGCAGTGATATTGGAATGCCACTTGACGAGTAGAAATCCGCCCGCGGTGCACAACTGTGTCAGCTGGTCAGCAATTTCAGTGAAGTCCTCATTGGAGTCTGCTCTACCGAAGATGTCATCGACGTATCTAGCATGCTCGATTGATGGCACTGCTAATGGATATTTGTCGCCTTCATCTTCAGCGAATTGTAAGAGTGCTCTTATCGCAAAAAATGGCGCTGCCCTTGTACCATGAGTCACTGTGGTGAGATTGTACGGTACTTCTCTCATCTCTTCTTCAACCCACAATATTCTTTGGAGTTTCCAATCGTCTTCATGCACTCTAATCTGACGGTACATCTTTGTGATGTCTGTGACAAATATGAATTCGTGATGGCGAATCCACAGTAACACGTCAGATACATTTAAAAGCAAATTCGCACCAGTGTGCATTAAATCGTTGACTGAGAGTCCAGTTGTTGTAAGACTCGAGCCATTGAAGACAATCCGCAGTTTCGTTGAAACACTGTCAGGCCTGAGAACACCATGATGTGGCAGATAGTAGATGGTGTGATTGTTGGGTGAGATTGAGTCAGCTTTCACCATGTGTTTCGTACTGCAATAGGATTGATGTGTTGATACATCAATCTATTGCAGTCATGTCGATATTTGACGACAGACCACCAATCACCTTTAGGCATTCACGAAATTTATGCGCATAGGGCGCTGATTAAGGATCTGCGCATTAGGGCGACATGAGACAATGTTCATGTCCAATGCAGCACTCATGCCCAGCAATGCGCTCGCCGGCGGCCATCATGCCACTTACTGTTTGGCACCGGTATGAATCACACGTGGGCTATTCATCTCAACGTTTGTGCATCCCAACCGTATATCGTGTTTTAGTGGTTTCCCCAGCGGACTGTGCATCTCGTGTACATCAAACAACTTAGGAACCTCAAGTGACAGTTGTGATCAGTGCGTTCGCAGATTTTGGTGACGAGTGTGTGTTTGTTGCGCGAGTTGTGCCTGGCACAAGCGTGTGCGTACCACGAGGTGGTTAGCGTGAACATCACAAACACCTGACGCTGCTGTATGGCTTATCTCATCCTTGTGCGTTCATTATTGTACTTCTCACCATAGTTTTGAATTTCTCTCATGTGATTGAGCGATTGATATTTTTGTCAGAACTTGACGTACAGTTCTTCATACTCTTGATTTTTCTTCAACTTGTTCAGATTGCGGTGCAGGCAGAAGTGAGCAGTTTTGTAAGAGTTACCCAATGTGGTTGGTGATGATTTGAGAGGAATTCGTACGATGTAGCGACCAGTTGAGTCTCGAGAATGCGTTCCAAGGAAATGTTCTTCACACTCTTGTTCATCGGCTGTTAGATCGGATAATTGTTCAGATGGTCCTTCTTCCTGGACCCAGAATTTCATCAACGAATACCGAATTGAAACGTTGTTTTCGTGATTTGTTGTAATGTTATGAGATGAGATTAATTTTAAGTCATGAATGCTTGTTGGTCTAAGAATCAGCCATCAAAACTTGATAGTTGAGCGATTGGCATGGTAGGTGGACCTTTGATTATATTAGGTTTGATTGTTTGCCTGTAGTAGTCCGCTCCGATGCTGATGTCAATTGGACGTGGTTCCAAATAGTTGAGATCAGCCAGTTTGAGATTAGTTAAATGTGGCCAGTATGGCTGTTTAACTTGAAGAGAAGGTAAAATCGCTGTTAGTGTTCGTAGAGCATGTGCATGGATTCTGATGGTTGAGTTTGTATTGAGCGATTTTATATTGATTGCTGATCGTGGCGATGCCACATGCATGTGCAGATTGATTTCCACTAATGCCGATGATGGAGATGTGAGATGGCGTTCGTTGAATGCCGAGATTGATAATTGTATTTTCAGCGATGAATTTGAGCTCAGATCCAGCATCGATTAATAATCGCACGCCGTGAGATGCTGTTGACGTTGTGATTTGAGCGATGGCTGCTGCCAAAAGTGTGATTTTGTTGTGTGTGGCTGTTGCCACTTATCGTCGATCATCAAGCGGTTGAGAAGTGTGAGCGTGGAATCGTTGATCCAATTGAGGTTGAGATTGAGATTGAGATTGTGGTGCGACGACTGCACCGAAACTCCAATAAGATTGAGATGTTTGTGACTGAGTTTCAGGTTCCGTTTGTTGAGCGCTGCTCAGATGCAAAAAAGTGTGATGGTTCTGTTTGCACTCTTTGCACCAATGTGTGGACTTGCAGTTTGCAGTTGTGCAATCGCATGGATAGCGCTGCAGGTTTGGACGAGATTGCGCTTGAGACACAGTATTGGATGATCGTTGACCACCCAAACTGCGTTGAGATGAATTCGAGCCGCTGGCTGTTGACTCCACCGTCTCAAGAGCTCTAACCTTGGGTGTTATAAAGGTTAACAATTCAACCTTGGGTGGAAACTCTTGAGCAGAGCCCACCTTTGTCTCCCATGCTTCCCTGGTAGCTTTGTCAGAGCGACGAGTTCCTGAGTGAATGAGTAGAGCGTTCCATCGCTCTTCTGGCGTTGCCATTGATTGCAGTGCGATGTTTACGTCACGCACTGTTGATATTACCACGTTGAGAAGAGTCGCGTTGCGACTCTTGATTAGTGTGATTGCAAGGAGTTTGTCAAACTGTGCTTGCATCATGACTCTCTTGTTTTGGTAGCGCCTGACGAGATTATCCGATGCTGGTCGAAATGAGTCTCCTTTGATAGGAAGCGATGAGATGAGCTGTGGTGGTTCACCAGTCAAACTTGCTCTTAGATAGTGGAGACGTTGAATACCTGAGAGCAATTGGTTCTCAATTATAATTGGTGTGAACAGTTCATTGAACTCTGTTCACTCCAAGTAATCGCCATTGAATTTGAGTGGAGCCAAATCTGGCAATTTGATTAACATCTGAGATGATTCTGATGGTGATTGAGAGTTGTCGTTGAGCGTGAGTTGTGATTTGTGCTGTCCCAGCCTCATTTTGGCATCGAAGACCAAATCCATGAATACTTCGAAACACTTTGTTGCGAAATATTCATGGTTGAGATGAGTGTTCGGCCATGTCATCTCCAGATAGCTATGCTCCTTGTTAAACGCCTTATTCAGGTCGTCGATGGCCTCTGAGATTCGTTGAATCTCAGGAAGAGAAGTAGCTTCAGCGTCTCTTGGCAGTCTTGCCAACACACGCTGAAGAGCATGCAGCCTGTTCGTTTGTGATTTTGATTTTGGGATCAATTCCGTTGGGAATGATCCTACAGGCGATTGTAAGCGAGTACGCATCAGAAGTGGTAGGTAATGAAAGAGTTGTCAGCGTTGCTGGCTCGAGGAAATCTATGGGTGAGGCGGCACGACCAGCTGGCTTGCTAGCCCTGCCGCTTTTCCCGCTCTTCTCGCTCACATCCTCAGAGAGAGTATGTGGTGAGAGTATGTGGTAGATAGGACATCACCATCTTCTGTTCGTCCGTAAAAGTGGGCTCTTCAATAGTCATGATCAACTTAAAATCACACGCACAATGTTTCACGTCAATACTATAACTTGAGACTCGATAATAAGATGAAAAAACATAATATTATTCAGTTTCGCGAAAAAAAAAACGGGAAAATTCATGAAGAGGGGGTGAGAATTCCCAATTAAATCTTCAAACGCATCATAGAGGGTGCGTCGATAATTTATGGGTATGGTGGAAGAAACATATTTTCCACAAAAAAAAGGAAAAATTCACCACCACCATCCCCTTCATGGATAGCGATCTCCAACCGGAAAAACCATCTATCCTACATGGTAAAACAGCCCTTCTACAGTTCAACACATCCCCCATCCCGTTCATGTATAGCGATTTCCAACCGGAAAAACCATCAATCCTACATGGTGAAACAGCCCTCATCTAGTCCAACACATCCCCCACCCCCCACTTCACCCACACCCTCAATACATCATACACACTATACTTGGAACGAAACATGTATCCATGATGTTGGTAAAGAAGATCCCGCGGGGAAAAAAGGGCCTCATCCCCCCAGATTACCACCCCCAAACTGGTCCAGAAAGTCGTGCACGTCTCTCTACATTATCATCCGAGCAGGTAATGAAGAAACCCCCGCTGCTCAGGTGGTATGTGGTCTAGAAGTCTCCTCAACCCCCTACTGCTCTCTGTTCACCCCCACCACGCGATTGTGACTATTTTGTCACATCTATTGCTGATAGATGGACTTCGCGCAGCCCCAAGAGCGTAACGTCCAAATTTATACAATTCATACCATCATACAATACACAATTTGGAACGGTGGCGTATTGGTATTATACTGCCCACGCTGATGATCAAAACCCACGATGGCCTTTCGATGAATGTTGAAGTGATAATTGTTGCCAAATCACTCCATAACTCTTGGCACTCGCGCTCCTCCGCAATCAATTTAATGGTGGTGAAACAATATGTTTCCTCGCGCCCCTGCGCGTTATCAATTGTAGCAAGAATATGGTATCTCGCGCTCCTGCGCGAACTAGTTTATCGAATTATGATGGGCATCCTTTTTGCGTTCTTGTGCGGTTCCAATGAAACATGTAGCTTGCCAGGCTGAAATCGTATCACATGAAATAGAACGTGATTATTGCAAACGCTACAGACATCTCGCTGACGGATGTTTTAAGAAGCAACGCGATACACATTTCAATCAAAGTCATCAACGTTATCAACATTTCAATCCACAAAGATCATCGCAACAACGGAACAATTATCAAAGTTCGAATTTTCAACAAAATCGTGACAGCCAGAACTCATGCACATCAACGGAGGTCAGATTGATTACAAAGAGAAATTAGTAACGTTCAACCATATCGCGTATCCATTTCAAGGCAAAGAACAATTCACATTACCGGCCCGACGGAAGATCATAATGTTTGTACGATTGTCAAATGATAAATCAAGTAGAGGATATATTTTAAAAATCAATTTGACATCTGAAGTATATGAGAGAGAATCAATAGTAACAAATGATAACGGAATTCTGTACATTTGGGCGATAAATACAACTACAAATGACATGACAGTAGATATTCCAGTTGTTCCATTATATCCATTCGAAACAAGCGATGAAGAA
>JABMBR010006054.1:0-11781 GCA_018881525.1 Meteorus sp. PSUC_FEM 10030008
TATAGTATATATTCTAATTATACATTAAGACTATACATAACGTGTACGACATATCACAGGTCCAGTGATGATGTAACATTTTACCAATCATCTGTGCGACCTCCATCAACTTCACATAGGAAACGTTGAGGCAGTTGCGAACATTTCTTAGTATTATATTATTATTATTGAATAATTTCAGTGCGATACAGATAAAAAAAATAATCCTGCGCAACTCTGCGATTTGTGTATCAATTACCTAATTAGAATCCTAATGATAGTTAAAATCAGTCCTGATGTGTTTGTTGAAGCCACTTGTTACAAATTGATTTAATAGCTGGTTGCCCAAGTCGGTCAGCCTCTTTGGAAATTCTTCGAATATCTTGAGCTCGCGAATACTTTACAGCTAACAAATAAGCAGCTTTCAATTGTTTGCTCTCAATATAAGACCCAATTTTCAATTCAACATCTGTAATTATCCTTATGAGTGAATCGATTTCATCTCTTGGACCAAGAGTCGCATCATTCCGTGAACGATCTAAGAGGAATTTAACACAATGTGCTAAAACACGATCGGATATTGTATTGGAATTGGGCGCACCAGATGTACGGCAGCATTTTATTAATCGTTCTATCGAATTGATTCTTTTATCTAATGCCAATATGTGTCCTACAAGGAAATAAACTTTCTGTGAGCGAAGATTGTAGTCTTGCATCACACGGAAAGCAATACCAAATCCTTCCTCAACATCACGGCCACATAGAATTGCCAAGACTGACAAATGCGTCCTCTCTTGTTGATTACCGAATAGTGTCGGGACCCTCCTCGGTTGTAAACCCTCACTATCCATGAATGATAATTTGCTAAGAAATTCATTAACGGACCTACCTTCCTTCTCGCATGCTCCGAGGAATTTTGCGATTTCCATTTGTCTAGATATCGTATTTATGTGTCGATCAATTTCTGACGGCTCCATCTCCATTGTAAAACTATTGTGTCCACTGCTTACAATCGAAGATGTACTTTTCTTCCGAGGTCGCCCGAAGCTTTTTATCTGCAACTCCGCTTCCAAATGCCTTTGTGCATCAATAAGAAATTGACTTCTACAACAAATTTCCACATAATTGCTGGCGTCCGTGACATAAAAGCGAATGCAAGTCATTGCAGCTCTGATATAATCACGCATGAACAGTTGTAGTTGATACAGTGTATGCATCAATTGTTTTCTCTCCAAATTGTGACAAGTGCATATTAAATACTTTTTCCACGTGAGAAGACTCGGATCTCTGGATTTCATCGCTGCAAATAAATTCTCCACTGTCCCATTTTTTAGACATCCAAGAAAAACGATATTGTAATATAATTCCGGATCGATATCATTCTCTAGTATATAACACAAGCATTTTTCAACTTCATCATAACGCACTAGAAATTCCAATATCGAATTGTAACTACCATACATCATTAAATAGTACAAACTTTCCTGATAACGAAAACTTCTGGTATTGCAATTCAATTTCGAATATGTGTATTGTCCAAATGATATCGCCTGCAAGTTCTTCAACGTATTGGAAATTTCTTGCGCGATAATACTTGTTCGTGTTAATTGTTGAGCGTGCTCATCTGTTGCATTGGATACTTCAAGTATTTGTAAAATCTCCATCAACAAGGGAGGATCCTTGCTCGGACGATTTTTCGAAGTTTCACTCATCTTAGAATCTCCTCCCCCCACATCCCGCTCTATATTCGTCTGGGCATTCGAGTCACCAGGATGCGTTAATACAACCCAATCATCAGAATCTTCGTGATGTACTTTCTCCAAGCAATGCGTAAACTTTTCTCGTGCTCCCTCATGATATCCGACTTTGAGACAAGCTTTTCCCCAAGCCGCCCACACGCCTTGGGTATCCAACCCGGCTTTGGTGCTAAGATCCAAAGCGAGTATCCATTGTTCCTTTTCTGTTAATAAATCTCGCAAACGCCGTAGTGTATGATCATTCAAATCATCACGTGGAATTAATGCATGGCATCCGGATTGCACGAGTGTGGCAATCAGATCGACTTGAGATAAAAAACGATCGCAATCGGCCAAACCCGTGTTCAGACCTAATCTTGCACATTTAACTTTAGCTGCCACTAAAAGCGACCGAATCATGTCGAGGATTATGCTGTGATCAATCTCGCGATTAATTCGTCCATTGTCATCGGGATACAATAATTTCTTCATTTCATCACACTGATCTAAAAGGAAATTTGCATATGTTCTGGTATCTGAGTGTAAATTCATTATTGCGAGGCATAGAGAGATATTCGGTGCATACTCGAAGCAGAATTCTTCACGTAATGTGCGATTATGTGTTTCATCATTTGACAATCGCCATAGATCCGATGATTCACTACTTACTGTTGAAATAGCACCTCGGGCTTGTAGTGCCGTTTGTCGCTTACAATCATTGCAGACACGAACAAGTACTGAAACTGCATAACCATTGACACGCATGCGTTGTGCTGAGCAAGAAGCACAAACGACTCTTCCACATCGTCGACAGTGATGACGTCGATTGAACATAGAAAATATAACGTTTTTACAACAACTACATTCCCTCGTTTTGTCATTAGGTATCCATTCATCCCTCGTGGGGGCAGTCACAGGCATGATGAATTCACCACTTTCATTGAATGACGCATCTCTCGATTTTGTGGCATCGACCATATCTCGCTGGATAGCCACTCGTGAGTCTAAAGATTTTTTTGCATAAAATTTAACTAGTTGATCGAAGTCTTCTATTGGGAAATCTGGTGATTTCAGGTTCTCCGACTGATTCTTTATAATCCTCTGCAAACTATCAAATTTTCCATTCATCAATAATTGTTCCAGCATGAGAAGTGGGTTATTGACTAAATTGATATACAATCCTCTGTCTTGAGAATGCAATTGATTCAAAATCTCAACACCTAAGGAGCAGCGTTGATATTTCACGTATTCTGTCGGGCAATTCTCTATTAAATATCCAACAATGAACTGCAAGGCACCAATTGATTCCAATCTCTCTATTGCACCTTTACAAAGTTTAACAGACAAACCAACTGGCAATGCTTGTAGCAGTTTACGTGCATGTTGAAAATTATCAGTTCCATTTTCTAGAAGTCCTATGAAGAGATCTTGGGACACCAACGATTGAATTTCTGGAGAGACAGTTTGATACTCTAGCCACTTGAGACAGAGTTCATGTTGATTGGCATCGATTAAAGACTTTACAATACAATGGGGGTCAGCTTTCTCCGTACGGAATACAATATTATACCAATTAGTCGCGTCTGAACTATCATCAATATTGCAGTAAGGTAAGATTTTGTCAAAGACCATAACGCGGCAAAGAATTTCGTTCATATATGCACAACAGTGGGCTGGAAGATTATGTTTGTGTACATGGCTCAAAACATGACGGAGAGCATCCTCACACACACCTGCAGGCCACCTCTTCACATTTGCTAATACAATCTGAGCGAGCATTCGCACATCCTTCATTTGGTACAGATATCGCAGGATATCACACTCTTTCAAATTTGATTGATCATCGATCAGATGTATTAATATTCGATCTCTAAGACTCTGAATTTCCACATTGGCCAATATAAATGACTCCGGAAGTGCATCGATAATTGTGAAACATCTCTTAAACTGTCCTTCTGTGAGTAGAGTATGAAATTGATTCCATAATCCACTTGTAGATGCACATTTCCATAGACCTGCTGCCGTCCTATTATTATTGAACAGCAGTTTTAAATTTCCTGCCCATCTAGATCGGAGCAAATTTTCCAACACTGCCGTACGATCTTTTTCAACACAAACGTTATTATGTAACACAGGGGGCAATCCGTGAATGCGTTCAACTAAATACGACAATAACCAACAGTGTCGCTCCAGATATTGTAACAGATTCGGTTTAATTGTCCGACTCTTCCAAGTTTTCATGGCGCCGTGATCTTTTTCGTTTTGCGTAATAGAACTAGAATTTGCTATGAGCTTCCCGGCATAATCCAATGTAATATCGTAACGGTATTGGAAAGCTTGATAATTAATACACGAAGCGTTACATTGAACTTTTTCGAATATTATTTGTGTCTCCTCAAGATGAGCATAAAATTCCACGTATTTTTTCACTAGTTGCGGCAAAATGAAATCTCCTGTATTAGTGTAGTGATCAACATAATCATTAGTAGCCGCATATAGCTCATCATTCAGCGCTTCTGGATGATAAATCTTGATGAGTGGTGAATCCCGATATTCGTTAATCATTGCAAATATTACACGAGAATCTTGTTGTAAATCCAGGTCTTGCCAGGCTGGCTCATTCAAATCCTCCACATGTTCAAAATCTAGAATCTCAATACTACATAAGGATTGACCCAATAACTTTTTCCTAAGTGTAAAGAGCGTTACTAGCCCAAGATCACCAATCTCATAACCATAAGTTGTAAGAGAAATTACATGTTGTAAATCATTCAAAGGTGGGCTCTGTGACCAGATTTGAATCATAACATGGAGCATCATCAAGTTCCAAACATTTAAGAAGAATGCAAGGGTGTGATTGCCGAAAGACAAGTGACTCAAATCCAAATTCATTAGACACTGTGTCTTCCGTAGAATTTTCCTAATATTTTTATCCTCACAGAACTTCTTTTTATTTTCTGTTCGCCATGTAAATGAGACCGCGCTCTTAGGATCGCGCATGATTTGTATAAGATCTTCTAGTATTTCAACCACGCACTGATTCGGATCAAGTGCATTCACGTCAATGAAATTTTCATGTCGATCATACTTATTGAGGACAATTGTACCCCATTGACTTTCAACAAATTCACAATCTTCCACGTTCCTGTTAATATTCTCGTTAGAAGAAAGCGTTGGACAGCTATCAGAAAGTATGCAATACACTAAATTTATCTGCAATTGGTTAGCAATTGTCTCTAAAACATCTAAATCCACGTTTAAATCGAAAATTTGATAGCCAATGTAAAAATCAATAGGATTTTTGAGTAAACGAGGTTCCATACAAATCCTCGCCATTTCTTGAGACTTTGGTGCAATTGAGCGAAGCAAATCAATGTGGATACCGATACGATGTAAATATGGTTGACCATAGCCACCGGGTGACATAATTTTTTGCATTCGATGCTTCATTTGTTCGAGATCTTGCTGTTCATCCATTTTGTCGATAATCGCTGTTTTCATCTCAAATGACTTCAAATTACGTGAGAGATCAAACCAGTAGTCGCTGTATTCTCGTTGCTCTCTTGACGATAACGGAATTTTTGCATCGCATATAATTTTAGATATCGGTGAACCCTTCGTCTCATAATACAATTGATAGATAGTTTCAAAAAAATTTTCGAAAGGTGTGTCCTCCAATTTTTTGCAAGCCTTCAAGTGTTTTTTTGCAATTTCTGTTAAATTTTCTGATATTTGGGAATCATGTCCAAACGTCAATGCCAAATCCATCGTCATCAGGGCCATAATTTCTTCTGCATTACTCGAGTCAGAGGATGAAACGATATTTGATTCTTGAGCCGCTAAGAATGTTTCAACTTGACTTGTTACACGTGATGCTTGAATGCCGTCTCGTGCGGCCTTTCGAATGAAGTCAAGTGTCGAATGTTTAGAATCGTGTTTGGATTTGTTTGTCTCCGAAAACTGTTTGGGGACAGATGTTAGCCGCTTGGAAATATCATCTCTGAAGTTACGCATTGCACGAGAAAACATAATCTCTCTCGCTAAGTGACTATTTTCCATATTGAACATCTGTAAAAAACAAAAAGAAGATAAAATCAATGGATGATCATGATGATGGGAAAAGTAATATTGACTTTAATTCTATGTGTGGAATGTGGAAGTGTGCCTCCTTTGTCTTACAAAGTTATGATGAGTAATCACAATATTGATAACATGAACAAACAAAGATATTTCTGAATTTGTATTAATTAGATAAATCTGGAAGATCACAACACATTCGTCATTGAGCTCGGCAATGAAGCGGTCAGTGAAATGGAAATGATAAAACATGATGAGGTAACCAACATACATCCGGATGAACAAGATGACAGTAAATATCATCCGCTGCATTCCCATGTTCAACACTATAACCGTCAAGCCGTTAATATTGCAAAGAACACATTGAACAGCAGTCCTGATACTTTTATATATGTTAGAGAAATTGATGTCGCCGAACCTAAGCCTTATATTGCTGATTTTCGTCACAACATTGAAAAGGTGAAAAACATCGCTTATTCTACGGGGAGATAATCACATAAACTAATCATATCTTAAGTATTTCGAAATTCCTCTCAATAGTCCCGTGCGAAAAAATTAGATTAATCAACCATAATTGGTTGTCATCATAGGTCTTGTGAAGTGAGTTTTATATCAGATCCAACTCTTCCGTTAATCAAAGAGCCCAATCTTATCTCGATTATACAAGTCGAATAAGTTATCAATTTCAATTGAATCTGCACATGGAAATAAATATTATAAACCTTGTCAACATTGAAGCAATGGTTGAATTTTAGAGGCATTATTTGAATCATATCCCGGCATCGTTGTTCTTTCGACCCCCGAAAACAAACGCAAACACCTGTTGATATTCTTATTATATACAGTGTCCTGCCAATTGGAAAATAGAAATGTCTTGTAATTTATTACTTGGACAGCAGCATCTTCACGAATTCGGATACATGGAATATCGTTGCGATGGCGGGTTGTTTATTTGCGAACATTTTTCAGTTCAATACTGAATCAAGGTCAAAAAGGCGACCTGATGAAACTAGTACAGATATACTTCTCGACGGAACGGGCAAACATGGAAAATCTAAACATACAACGATTGTACTTCCACCCATTGGTAGGTCAAGTAGTCTACCAGGTGAAGAGCCCGTAGATGACTACGATTATAATATCTTCAAGAAAGAATATTATCAGCAGTTCGTGGATGCTGGGAACACAAATCGGACTTCTAACTACACCGCTGAAGATATATCAGAATTTTCTCCTCAAAATGAACTGCGAAAAATTATAAAGATTGATAAACCGAAGAATTGTACCAGAGAAGAATTGGAGAAGTTCGGTCTTAACGCATTCCGATGTTTGATATTTGAATATCAACACGCCAATAAATCTTCAAACGTTCGCAGGATTCTGTGGAGAACGTGGACAGTTTTGAAACTATGGTTATACATCTATATTTGTATTGCGATACCTTGCTGGTGTCAAAGAGGTAATAGCAACATATATAACACTGTACGAGCAACTGCTTTCTACAAATATAAATGAATTCTCACAGGATGGTGCTGCTGTTGTTTTCGGTGTGGATTTTGTTTTCCACACAGCCGAATTCGTCTAGCGAAAAAGTACTTAGCTCTTAATCCACCTGGTGTACTTGTCCAACAGATGAAGAAAGGTCAGCGCGGTTTAGCCATGAATTATAAACCAACGACAATCGAAATAGATGCATATCAACAATTAGAAAATCGACTGCGAAATTTATGAGTAAGTTGAAGAAGAATATCTATCGCGGAATGACTTTTTATTTACCTCGATTATACGCTGTGCCTCGGTATATTCGCCTGTCCAAAGACATGTCAGTATGAGTGACTTTTTGGAAGCTAACATATAATTGAGAGTAAATTTATTTGGTTGCTTCATTTCTTTTCGCCCCACTGATTCATCATTTGAATTACTCTTCCTGATTCGCTTCCGACGTTTTGCACTGTGTTGGATTCCGTTATTCATTGAACCACTTTCAGAACTAACATCTACATCAGACCGCAAATCCAGTTCATCAGATGAAGACTCATCGAATGTATAGAACCATGATCTGCACTGAGGATTTATAGAGGTAATGACTAGATCCACAGCGGAAGATTGATCTACATTTGAGTCAGGTAGACCTTGGTTTTCAAAGAACTTGTAATTAGTCAATAATTTCAATCGCCACGATGCTTCGGTCAAGTGATTCTGTATATCTAAAATTCGTTGCTCAAGCTTTTCAACATTTTCAGATGTATCGCTTTTCACTCTCAACTTGGATAAATTATCGCTTGCCACAAAAACACATCGACCAAGATGATGGAGAATTTCACGTATAGCGTATTTGTTACAAATGAAACCAGTTTGATGTATTGAAAATTTTTTTCCTTCACGATCTAAATTGTTATCCAGCACTGAAAAATTTTCACGTCGAAGGAATATCATCGTGAATATATTTTCAATAACTTCCAGTCGTGTATTGAGTGGATACAGATCATTTAAATGTTTCTCCATTTCATCATAATAGTCAGCTACTGTCATGAAGTCCGAGTTGTACGATTCACAAAGTAAAATGGCTTTTACAGCGGTTAACATCGCATAATAAGCTTCATAGATTGTTTTTGATTCATCTCCGTCAACTAATAGAGTATTAATGTCCGCAAAAAGTATATTGTGAATATTCGGAACGAACATTTTCACGACCGAAAGCAGCGACGACAGTTGTAAATGATGGAAAATTTGTTGTATTGGATAATGTTGGAGATTCGTTCCCAGACCTCGGTCGTTTTCACAGGTTGATTTTCTACATTTCATGATCCAATCCAGAGTGTTCAAATGATAATTCAATCTGTGTTCCAGTCGAGACATGACTGAGTCATGGCATTTTTTAGATTTGTACATTTCAAATAGAAATCTCAATGATTTACAGATCACCATAAGTTTCACCCACGACTCATGTGAATTGTTTATTTGTAGATTAGGCCAGCCATTGATAGTCGTGAGTAATAATGGCAACCATAACCCATTGAAAATCGGATTTCCCAATAGTTTACCAACATCATCTAATTGATTATTTATCGTGAAAGTGAATGCTACATCGATGATATCTGAAATCCAGTGTATTTTTTGCCTTAATACTCGGATAAATAATTCGTTGGTATTCAGTCGCGCATTTGAATTTTGATAAGATTCAAAAATGACTGAACTGATTCGGCAGGCATTGTCGAAACTGTTAGCTCTTCTGTTTCGCCCATGAATTTCATCTAGAAATTCATGCCACATTCTAAAATACTTCTGATCTCTTCGTGAATAGAATGCCAGTTCTACGTCTTCGGAACGGCAGACTTTGGATAATTTACCATTGAACCACACATCAAGTTCTTGTTCTTTGGATTCAATAATATTGAATTTTGATAGAATGCACAAAAGTGTTTCCAAGTGTCTTTGATCAACCAAATTGGAACTTTGAGTAAAATAAACTGATTGATTATCATTATTTATCGGTGAATAACAAGCACTCGTCAGTATTTCATGGATAATAGTTGCGTATAAATCTTGTAACGCAGAATCGGTATCGATGAATGATGTGCACCAGATACACAGCAATTGATCTATCGTCCATTGTATAAGTGCAGGCTTATCGTAAAAATGGACTTTCAAGAATTCCAAACTCGAGGAATCTATCTGCAAGAACATTGCTTGTTCCGAAGTTCTCGTTACAGTGATGGCATCGTAGAGGCGGAGCAATTCCTATACATCGAGAACGAGAAAATTACGAAATATATGAACGTTGGAGAGAAAAATTGCAACTATTACCTGCTCGATAGACTCGGGCACATTTTTATCTATTAAATGCAAAGCTTTCCGTAATTGTATTCCATTCAACTGCCTCTCATTGACTTCGCATCGTTTTTCATCCAACAATAGTGATAATAATTTGTAAATAACCCATGGTGTATCACTTGAATCAACACAATATCTGAAAACAAATGAAAAATATTTCAACTAATACATGATCAGTGTCGTATCCAGTGACAAAATTCATTTGTGACAATATTCGATCATGATCGTATAATCATGAACGTCACGCTCAAAAACATAAAAATCACATCAGAACGATTGATCCGAACAGTGACGCTTCAAAAATTCGGTACAACTTGGAACGATCACCTGTTCAGAGTTGATTCAACGCGTTATCGAGTCATTCTCATAATTCCACCTCAGTTTCCAATGCTTCTTCAGAAAATTCGATCAATTAATGATTCAAGTGGTAAATGTGAATTGGAACACGAATTATTTGATGGAAAAATGAATAGAAAACTGACATGATCAATTCGCTCTCAAATTTTCGGTACGTTACTTGTCAAAACATGAATTTCTTTCAAAAACGTCAATTATTCCCAGAGGGACGAAATACGCTGTAGGGATCTATATATCCACGAACTGTCATCGCTCTTGTTATTGATGAATCATTCTTGATCTCAATAGAAACAATACATCGATAGAATAATCTACTATCACTAAACTTACCCTATTGATCTACATAAATCTACTGCGTCACCATCACCAGAAAAATTGCCCTTTCCTGTTATTCTCAGAATCGCATATGAAGAGAACCATAATTTTGATTCGATGAAATTATTTAGTTTAGAAAAATTCACGTCTTGTGACATTTTGCCTTTCAGTTTGTCAGCACATATTCGTAGACTCTTTCAAAATACAAACACTCCCACGTGCTATTTATTTAGGATTATATTATTGCCACACCAGGCGTTTATTGTATCTTGAAGACTACACTGATGTTCACGCATATTCACGTATGTGTACATTAACCACACAAATTGATGGCAACACAATTTCATGAGACATTTCTCCCACCGATTTCCATCCAGCGTGAGCGATTAGATGTATAAACAAGCTTCGGAATATATATGTATGTGTGTTCACGCAAAGACGACCCGGGTTAATGGAGCGGAATAACGAGAAAGAAATATAAAGCATCAAAATTGACCAATCACATGACTACGAGCTGTGTAACTCGTGTTGGTAATTGGCTCATAATGTTGCTTCTGAGATGAGAGGAACAATATGAAACTACGAACTGTCAAGTATCATAAACGACTCGGTCGTTGTACCCAATTGTACTTATGAAGACTATACACCATAGTATAGTCTCCATAGCCGTACCACATGGGTTTTCTATTGATGATCAGAAAGAATCGTCTTTCCTCATTATCTGTACTCATCATCAATTACCAAACAAGGAGCTGCAGCGACATAGAAAGTAAGGTTAATTAACCACACAAGAGTTTTTCCTGAAAAATTTCGATACGAAACCGGAATTAGAGAATTCTTGTCGGGATTCTTTCCACTATTGCTGTTATACTGGAAAGTTTTCAATTCTAATGAAAACATCCAATTGGACAGTGGATTTCCGGAGAGATGAATTTCGCTACATGAACTTTCATTGAAATGCATCAGAAGAGCGGGCTCCATTCAAATACCAAAATTTCAAGTGGTTAAAATTCTTCATCGATCAGCTTCTCACCCGTAACATTCATATAACTTAATTTCTAGATGATGTTGCTAGAACAAGTGTTCTCAGAACTCTATATCATCATGTACTCTACCGTTCTACGAATTTGGAATAAACTCATATCGTATGAATATTCTAGGAGTTTCATGCACATCAATATAATTTCAAACTTGATCAAAAATCACAGATTTATTCTTGTTAAGTTATTAGAAAACCTAATAATGCCAATTAAGAATTTTCAAAGATGTCAATGGAGTTTGGCTTAGGAATTATATTGACCATATATGGAGGGCGCAATAGTGACAATTGCGGAATAGTGGATGTCTCAAATAGAATTTTCCATGCTGTGTCGAAATTCAATGATCAATATACCCATTCATGATTGTAACATTTCACGAAGCAAGTCCAGAATACTGATTTGAAAGCAAAAGATAGCAAACTTCATATATATATAATATATAT
>JABMBR010006055.1:0-11781 GCA_018881525.1 Meteorus sp. PSUC_FEM 10030008
ATATATAAATGATTTAGAAGTCGAGTGGTTGATCAGCTGAACCTTCGAGATCATTTGCAGAATCTGTTCCATCGTCTTCATCATCATTCTCGTTCACATCATCATTGTCCAAATTAACACTATTTGTCTTCAAACTGTCGTTGCTTATTTTGTTGACAATTGCATCTATATGGGCATGAGGAAAATCAAATGCTGATCATATTCAATTGATTATGAGTATCTGATGATATCAACAAAGATAAAAATAACGTTGATGTTAGACACTGACTAGAAAATAATTGTTAATCATCCAATTTTATTTTTTTCCTTGGAGTAATTGAAAATAATATTTTGTAATGTTTCATGTTTAATACTCACACTTACCGCAATCAGGTTTAGTTCCACGAACTCGGGTACCGGCAAATTCCACACCATGTGAATCGACACACCAGCATAAACCAAGTCCACGATGACATTGAGTAGCGCGATAATAACCTCGTGAATCGCAAACTGGCGCAACATCAGGTGATGAACGTCTGCGTACAGCCGCGCATGGTCTTTCAGCTTTGGAGAAACAACCACACCATTCTGGACCACTGACGAAGATGTCGCTATACAATAGAAATGGAAAAGGATGAATATTTGGATGACAATGAGAAAAAGTTGGAATTGTCAATATTATTTTCTTTCAATTAATTCGAGTTTTAGTTATATTCAGCTATCATAATTGCAGATGAGAAATGAAATTTTATTGAAATTATTCCCGAGAAAAAACAAAGCTTATAAAATATGATCCATTTTTCTTTCTTTTACAATCCCAGAGCGATGGTTTCTAAAAATAATTCAGCACACTGGAGGTTCCCATCATTAAAAATGTAATCAAAAAGGATTAACGAACAGACATTAAATTAGCAAAATGTGAATGAAAAATAGTGGAAACAAAACTCACCCGTCCGTATCACAAGCATCCAGGAATGGTTTCAAACACGGTTCATTTTGATCATGCTCGAGACTATAAAGTTCACCAAGGGAAATTCTACGATCACCATCATTATCCAAATGCCCGAACATCCACCTTACTTCACTTTGACATCCTGCGGGAAAATGACCTGTGCAGCAGAAAACAATCAATAATAAGTTTAGCCAATCCTCAACTTTACTTCTGAGTAAGGTCGTGACTTGGTTGCTCTTCCTCTCTGCCATTGCATAAACTTGACAATGAGTGAGTGCAGAAAATCATTGACCGAGCAAGTAACCCTCCAGCAACTTATTTAATCACTTCGATAGAACCGTACGACGTTAGAAATCAAAGAACTTTAGTTGTTGGTGAGTTTCAAGCTCGTCAGATGATTCATTCAGTATCAATCATGTGACAAAGACACTCTCATCATTCACTAGCTGGACTATATAAAAAATTTTTACATAATTTGTATTACTTCACCTTTTGATTTGATGTGTTGGCGACGATATTTAGCATCAGTCATCACTACTGAGAACCAGTCCAACAATCGATTGGCCATGGCCGGCCTAGAAACGAGTGGACAGTCAGTATTTCGTAACCGATTGAACTTGGCCTCAGTGGAATCGAATATAGGCTTTAATGTCACAGTATTACTGTCAATTTCATTGCTCATTGAATGTTTGATGTCATCCTCATACTTCGTATTGACACCCAATCCCTGTAAAGGTTATAGACAAGTCAAATAAGATGAAATTACGAAGTTTCTAAAACCATATTAATTCATAGAAAGAAAAATTATGAAATTTAAGATTATAAACCACATAGTCTTGTTATATTATTTATAGATAAGGTCAAAAGTAGTTTTTATGACTGGTTGCTAGCTTTTCTTATTCTGTTGTGCGCAGTTTCAATGATAAAATCTCGGTAGGGTATGAAATTATTAAGACTTTCAGTGGATAGCAGCAGGGGATAAACCGTGAGAGGATTAACGACAAGCTCGACAAAATTGAATTGCTTCTCATGGGTTTAATTCTAATCTATTTTGAAAGAGAGCATGCACACATACTATCCAATATATCCATGTGTATGTGTATACGGAAGTTATCAATTGTGATATATAATTTATAATATATGAATGGTTGAAGTGATATGAACGAGAATGAAGACATTAATAATGTTTATGTGGTGCTCTAGATGTTGACCATCCAACAAATCTTCTATCAAAATCATTTTTCCACGTTTTTGATATGAACGGAAAATAGATTGAAAAGTCATTCGGTTAGTTGTTATTCTATAATTCGAACTATTCAAGATGAAGAATTATAAAATTGTGACGAGTATGATGAATTTTATGGTCAATTTCCGAATGAAATAATAATCCATCTATGAATTGTTATCAAATGGATCCACTTGTGAATGGTTAATCATGTCATAATCAATTGACAGTTCAATTGAAAATTGTAACGACAATAAAAATTTGTAATGTTTTATGCGATTAATTACAGTAATAAATCAGAGACATGTCCAACATTAGAAGGAATATTTCACTGTTATAAATCTGTGACGTGAATGACAGTGTTGGAGTTTTTTTTCTCATTCCATTTTTTTTTTTTTTTTTTTTTTCAAGTGAGATTAAGGGTGTGGTCCCATATTGCTTTTGTAGCCGACAATTTTTCTCGTGTTACGACGAAGTTAAGTGCAATGCAGTCTTGTTTCTTGGTTAACCCTGTTCTCAGGTGTCACATAGAGCAGTCTGAGATGTTGTACGTGACTGTGGAAAATAACCGCTGTGTTTTTTTTTTCTTTGTTGAACCACCTCTCGCTCACTCTTATGCTCACTATCGTTCAGGAAGTTTATTGGTGCTATTTTCAAAAGTATATTTGTAGTATATTTTTTCTTTGCTCTATCACTGTCGTAAAAATGAAGCGATATTGACCCGAGACAAGATTAATTATTACTCACTTGTAATTTGGTCAGGTGTTATAAAAAAATTATTTTGATATAGATGGATAAATTTTATGTAAATAAATCTGTCTGGAAGATGTGAAACGTGGAATTTAGTTTTACCGTGATATAGATCAAGTAAGGTGAGCTCTTTCATCCCATTTTCCATCTCAATTTCTCAATGTCTCTTTCTCCCCATGTCTCATTCTCTATTTTCTGGCTTAATGGAAATGAGAAAAGCCTCTTGCCGAGAGAACAGTATGGGTACATCAGCCGAAACTTAAATTACTTATCAGTTTGAGGCACGAAAGATATCTATGAAGTGAAAGAAAAACGATCGAAACAAACGCAATAATACTCGGTTTAATTTATTCTGACATTTTTCGCTCTCTTTTTCATTCTCATCAATTTTTTTTCCTTATGTTTATTTTGTTTGTTCATTCATCTTTGAATGTCTTTCCACACTGCGGTGAAGTGGATATAATACTATTAACAGAATAGAACTTTTGAAATTAATGGAGCATTAAATTTGATGTCTAGACTTTGAAAACACATTACATCAATTTTGTTAATGGTTCAAAGTTCCAACGGTTTTCTGACATGGAACAATAATTTTCACCATTATATTTGTCTGTCATTTAACATGTGTCAGAGTTCAGCTGTATACCAATTGTTTCTTCATGAAGAGAATTCAGTTTCTTCATTACATAACGCAAAACACATTCAAATTTTTTACATTTTTGTTCATGAAGTGCTTTGTGACAAACGAGCGGAAAAAAATGTGCGATGTGGAATATGGGAGGAAAGTCAGAGTGAAATTTCCGTCGTATGCTTCACCTGTGTACGTTTATTCACATTTTCTTTGATCCTGTTTGAGTGGAGAAACAAGCGTGTATATAAATGGCAAAGGAATATTTGAAGTTGAGAGAAAACATTCAAAAGCGAATAGACAAAATTAGGGTGAGCGTCACCCTCACAGTTTCAAGACACAGTGTTTTGATTGCTCTCGCCTGTGAATAAAATTTCATGACTTTCACGAAAGTGGTTCGTTGGCACATACTTTTGCATTCGCTTTTAATTTCAAATCGACCTGAATTAAATGTCTATTGTAAATACAACTGACTTTCTTGGTTGAATATTTTGTTACGAGACAAGTGAAAGATATTTTTCATCTATTGCTCATACTATTTGTCAATTGAATTAATCGTCAAAGATGAAGAATATAATTACACATTAATTTATCATGATAAAATGTTAATATTATGAATGGATTTTTTGTCGTGTGAAATATTTGAAATCCCTTCACTGCGCATAAATTTGTGATGGCACATAAAACCCAAGCGAATAAAAAGATTTCACGTATTTTTCTGACGAAAGAAAAAAAAAGGTAAAGTTATTGGTATGAGTTATTTTTACAGCGTCACGTTGACGTTTCGAATATATATAGAAATATAAAAATAAAAAAATGAAAATAAAAATATGAAAAACAGAATGAGCGATATCGTAAAAAATAGGTGCGAGGTGAAAACAATGAAATCAACTGTATTTCAAAAAATCCGATGGACTTATGAATACAGACGAGACTTCAACAGTGGTAAAATTTATTGACGTGAATGTATGTCAGTGTATCAGATTTAGTTTGAGAGAGCGGAACAAAATCAACACCCCCTCTTTCTCCCTTTCCCAAAAAATATTCCATTACAGATACAATGAAGCTGCATGCATTAAGTCTTTGTCATTCATCCAAGTAAAAAGGTAAATGAATTCTCGGACGAATGAAATTTATCACCAATAACAATAAAATGTTGGGAAAAATTCATTTTCATCACAAAACGGAGAGTTTAACACGGAATATATTTTTGTAAATTCTTCATATTTATTCTCCGCTCATTCATCTTCTTTGTCCCTACTACTTCTTAAAGTTCGTTCAAGCTCATAAAGTACCCTATGGTCTTGCAATATACTTACACATCCTTTGTGCTCGCATCTTTCTTTCTAGTTTACCTCTTCTACACAAATACACATTCACCCGTATCCACTTACATTACTGCGTCAGAAGCACGTAGCGTTATTTAATGTCCGCTGAGTACACGAGGCCAATATGTGATAAAAGGAGAGAAGGCCAAAAAATAAAAGCGTATTGGCAAACCGAGACCTATATATCACAGTTATGCTTCTATATTGCAGGCAATAAGATGTTTTGTAGAATTTATGTATCTAAACACTTTAATCCATTTATTTTAATGTCTATTTGTCTCACTCTTGTGTAAATATCTTTTTACTTCCAACATATCTTTTATATTCAATTCTAAGAAGGAAAACAACGTAAGAAATTATCTACAATTACTACGATAATCAAATTAACGTTTAACGAGTATTCTCTGAAAGAAAATGTACAATAAAAAAGAAATGAACGTGAAAATATCGAGAATACAAACGTATCGTATTTTTATCAATAAATTTTACCTTATTACGTTTGCCGTATTTCAAATATTGATAATGATGATTGTCGTAGTTAAAATCGCGAGGAGTTAACGTAATATCTCTGTTACGTCCTGACTTTCCAAGAAGTGATTTTTGGAGTCGTTGCTGTGGAACTTTTTTTGTGTGAAGTCGTATATCAGATAATCCTGCAATTAAAAACAAAAATTGGTGTAGTAATTGGACGATGGGAAATTTGACAAGAGAATGATCAAATCCGGAGTATTAAAATTACCCAGTAAAATCAGACATGGAATTGTTTCAGAAGATTTTATCGTGGATAATTTGTTCAACAAAAGATTTGATGATAATTATTTATCTTTCAGTTATGGGGACTGTGTGGTCAAATTTTCTGAAGTCAAATTTAATTACTGATGTGAGAAATAATCGAGTAGACATTGAATTGAAAAATATTGAAGAAACAATTATTTCTGAATTATTATTGATTATATCTATACACAAATATGTTTATGTATTTATTTGAATATATAGTTCGATTTGCAATTCTGAATGCAATAATGAAAGCAACAAATTGCATATCGACATGCGTGCAATGTCGCGCGATGGTGCATGAACATTCATTTCAACCAAGCGAATTCAATTAGCGAGATAACCTCACACCAATGGCTCGATTCAAAATAGGTGGTTGGATGGTGAGATCGATGGTAGAGACAACTATGTGTATCACACCATTTGTTCATACAATTTTTTATGAGAAAAAATTCCCCAACATTTTTAATAATACTGAGAGAAACGAAAATAGAACGAGTGGAATATGTGAAGAGAAAAAAAAAAATATTGAATGAATAAAAATTCGACATATATTTTCCAGATCGATGATTTTGCTAACACATTTTTGCACAACTCATATGCATATGGCGCCTGCTGCATACAATATTGGGCTTTCCCATCATTATTCATATATCGTAGTGGACATACTGCATTGTTGGATGAAATATTTGCTCACATCAGATTTTCGTATTAAATATGATTATTCATTTTATGTTTCGCACTTATTTTCCTTTTTTTTTTGATTGCACATTGATGAAATGGATAGTGGTGGAATTGAATTAAATTGATAAATTTATGCTCGTTCCGTTTGTGTCTACGATATTTAACTATTCTCATGAATTAATTAGATTAATTTGACATCGTATCATTAATTAATCTCGTCGTCAACTGTAAAGTGATATGAAGGAAGACATGCTCTAGTAATCATCTAGCAAATGTCTTCTACATCGCTTTATCGTGTGTACTATATATACATATATAAATGTTTAATATGTCTGCTCACGTATACATCCCTCACCTTTGCATGGGCAGAATCCTTTGCACCCGATGTGAACTGAGATGTGATGAATGCAGTTATGGTACTCGAGACGACATGGCGAACTGTAGGTACGATTGTCACTTCCACACAGGAAGTTTGGTTTCACCACCGGACATTGCTGACACCTGTAAATTGATTAATGAATTTATCAAACCGATTTATCTGTAATGACAAACTCTGATATGTTCACATCTATAACGAAACATCATGTGCACATGAACAACGTACATATATGAATACACAAACACGAATTTTAAAGTTGGAAATAAAAATTACTATCTCGTCGAATTAATTTTTAATTTCAATTAAAATAATTTCTTTTATCTGATTAACAGTGCGATGGTGCATAAATTCATCCATTTGTATATTTCATTTTCTTTTCTTTACAGGATTTGTATTCGGAATAGTCACAAAGGTGTTTTTTCATGTGAATTAATTTTTGTTAATGCTAAATTCTCGGATTAATTCAGAGATTGGGAAAAATTCTCATTCATTCGATCGCTGAATTTGATTTGAATTTAATTATCTGATTATTCAATCGCTTTTGTACTAATGCTGTGAAAAGGAAATACAGCAGAGGAAACTTCTATACATATACAAGTCGTTTATGCGATAAGAACTGGCAAAAATAGTGTTTCAAAATGTTCTATACGGAAGTAAATAGGATCGTTAGTAGAGTACATAGATGTCTATATACAAGTATTATATGCAACGCCATTAGGAAAGAAGTAGAAGTGTGAAAATAGTTTCTTCACTGCCCATGAAAACCTGAGTGCACGTTTTCTTGTGTCCTTTTCGAGGATCATTTGGTTTCAGTGATAAAACACGATGTGAAAATTATTTCTTGATGTTTGAAAATATTTATTCAGTCATGAATGAATTGTCCTGACAATTCTTCAACGGTTAATGGAACATTTTTGTTTTTTTCTTCATTTTATTTTCACTCCTTTTATGCATTCTGTTAAATGTTCACATATTTTTTTTTTTATCCTTTTGTGTATGCATCTTCGGAAATAGAATCCGCCTGCAGCCACGTGGAAAACTTTTGATTCACGTTGGCCGATAGAATTTCATGAATGTGAAATGCAATCCTCTTTTCTTTATATGTTACATATATGTGTGGGGTGATGGTGTTGCAGAAAATTTCATATTTTCCAATCATTTTTGCGTTCTTCTGTAACGATCGTGAGTTCATGGTACATTGAAAAATATCAAGTCAACTTATTCGTTCTTTATTCAGTGCTATTTCGGGCATTAATAAAGTAAATGGATAATTATGTGAATTAATCGTAGGAAAAAATTGGTGCAAGATAAGATGGTGGAGTAAAAGAAAATGGTACAGAGAAAGAAAGTTTTTTGAAGTGTTGCTTATTCCACTTTTATATATTCAAATAAAGACGAAAGGGAAATATATGACTGTAGAGTTAACTTCTATTTCATACAGACACACCCAGTCACATTCAACAGAATTTTCAAGTATGAATAAGTACATAAACAGGAAAAAAGAATTTTTGTGTATAGCTATACTCAAAAGCACTTCAACCATAACGACAAGTATACTTGCCCCGACGTAAACTTGTTTTCTCTACTCGCTGTTTCTCAACCATCACCACCGTCTACCTCCACTTAAGATTTTTTTGGAATATATTTATCTGTTTTTCATACAAACAAGCCCAATGTATGCATGAACACACCAAAATGGGACATGACGCAGAGGCGAATCGTGTTTGAAGCTTTTCCTTTTCATATTCATCCAGTTTTTTTTTTTTTTTTTTCGGTGTTGATCGTAACGAGAACTGTAGAAAAATTCCATAATTCTTACGATTGGAATTCAACAAATTGCCTACAATAAAATTGTCCAACAGAATATGATTTAGTGCGTTGTAATATGAAATAATTTCTAAATTTGTTCTCCGAGCTTGTGTGCTTAATTCTAATTGAATATTCACTAATTGACGGAATCATTAATGCATTGGCCTTCATTTTGAATTTATATTTCTGTTTGGAGTATACTACCAAATATGTGAAAATAATAAGCATTCGAATTCACTCATCTTGTATAATTATAAACTCATGTATTAAATATTGTACACATGAATTCAATTATGATCGAGATATAAATAATGTGAATCGAATGATGTAATTGAACGGAATTATTTTCGTGTTCACTGAAATAGAATTTTGTATCAAATTAACAGAGTTCATTAGATATTCAAACAAAAATTTATGTGTCAACCAAAATAAGCATCACAAACCTTTCTATTTCGAGTTTTCATCAATTAAGGAAGAGAAATAAGAATGAAAAAAGTATCAGTTGAACATTTATGACTGGTGTGCACAAATTAATTGTTCATTCGATAAAACACCATCGTATGAACAGAAACACTGACATACTTTCTGTTCTCTACACCTGGAAATATCCTTTTCATTTTTACATGACTCGGAATAGATGACTAATAAATTCCTTCACCTTCGCATTTGACACAAAAAAAAAATGAAATTTTTCAACCACAATAAAATCAGAAAATACTCCATCCAATCTCTGTGCCAAAAATTTTAATTCTCTTTCTTTACTTCATATTCCACTAAATCCTCCCAAAAACACACATACACAATGGGTAAAGTACTATAAATAATATCAAGATCTTTATACATCTTCGGCAAACAACTTGCGGATAAAGTCTACACGACAATGGAGAGAACAAAGAGTTAGGTCGGTGGCAAAGGATTTCTATAATAGAAGTGAAAGATGGAAAGAGGTTTTTGGGGTTGCTTCATTCTCTCGCATATTCTCATTCTCTCTTATTCATTTTGCCTTTCATACTCGCGTTGCTGTACTCTGCATCGTACAACTCGTTTCCTTCTATAATATACGAGTGCGGTCACCACTTTTATTGCTGAGTAAGCTCATGTTGACTGAGACTTTGCTCGCGCACCGCCAAATTCGCCATCAACCAATGTCTCTTTTACTTTTTTTCTTCAACCATCACTCTCGTTTCGTTTCCTGGAAAATTGCGGTCACATGGATGAGACTGTGACACGATATACCACGCGTATATACCAATACCAATCTATTTAGGTGAACATACACAAATATATATATTTTATGTGTATGTGTATGACTTACATGGCAACTGTTATATCGTGTGTGCACATGTATACGTTCATCGCGTTGCTTGCTCGTTTATTTGGTCATGTGCAGGATCCACTGGCGGAAATCGGGGAGCTGACGGCGGCGGTGGTGAGAGGTAAAGTATTGGGATGAAGGAGAGAGCATGGGTTTATTGACCATACCAATCCAGATTAATTCACTAAATCAAGTGTGTTAATCAGACGTATTGTATCGTCATAAAGAAAATAATTTATATTGTCAGAGATATATTTGCTATTGTTTAATTTAGTGAATCATTGTTCTTAGGTAGCTGCATTTGATGTAATCAGAGAGGAATTGTTATGGGTACGTTGAAAAATTTTATTCTGGTGATGGGAAACAGCGGAACAGTTTTTTATATCAATTAAATATTTGTTTTGTTTTATAGGTGGATGGAATAATAAAATCGGCAAATTTCCTCGCACAATACTTCATGTCTCCTCTCAATTCTCTTTGTTATTCATTTTTGAGAATAATTTTATTTCTATACGTGTTGGATGGTAACTTTTATGTTGCAGTCCGATTATTTATTTGACGGTTTGTGGAGGTAAAATTTCGAAATTGGTGTAGAGGTGCGGAATAAATGTGAGAAAAAGTGGACGTGGAAAAGGTGAAAATAAGAGAGAATGAATGTAGAGAAGAATGATAACACATGGATGTGTCAAGACAAAGATTATTATACGTTGTTAAAATCTGGGAACGACCTTTTGTGATGCGGGTTGAAATGTGATGCGAAATGGCGAAATAGTGGGCGATGTAACAGATAAGTTTTAATTTATATATATTTATGCTTCAGACGAGGAGGAAAAGGATGAAAATGCGTTAATTACGAGCAAACACAGACAGATAACAGATTGTAGCAATTAGAAATTGCCAGCGGAGAGCAAACATTGGGCTATTAGTTGGATCTCGAGCGTTAGGACTTAGTGAAAATATATGACTGCGACCTGACACACCAATGAAAAATCTTTTTATCTGGTGGTCAACAATGTCATATCATTGCAATTAACATTCCATGAAAATCTGAGATTTCATAATTTTTTATAGCTGAATAATCATCATCAGACATGTTGTTGATTCTCAATGAATTTTCAACCAAATCAACCTGATTTAAATAAATTTTTATTCGTTAAATTTTGTTGAATGTTGTTATTTATGCGTATTTTTGTTTTACCCAACAGAGTTGATTCATTGAATATTATTCATGATGAATTCGGTTCCTTGATATTATTATCAGTATTTTTCTACCTTAGGGATATCTCCTTATCTAAATTCATGATTCGCTTATGGTAATGTGCTTCGGAGCTCACTCTCGTCTAAACTATGAGTCCCCATGGATTCATTTTTTTTTACATATTCAATGAGTATGTAAGACCAATTGTGACGATCATTAGTGATGGCAAAAACTTTTTACTTAACATGAATAATCAAGAGGAAATCGTATGAATAGTTTCTGTTATTTCATTAAGAATGTCACGTTGTCAACATTACTCAACTTCGGAATTAAAATTCTTTGTTCGTTTATCATTACGTTTTTTTTGTGCACAAGTTCATTCATTAATGGTTTGAGTTCTTTCATGGAATGGGCAATTATGAAATTGAATTTATGAGAACCTAATTTTCGTGGAATCAATAACCGAAGGGTAATTTTGATGATAGAATTCACCTGTATATTAATTTTCATGGGAATGAAACATCAGTCTATGCATACACTAATAGAATCGTGGGAAAATTGTGGTATTGGTAATGGTGAGTGGTTGACTCACTGTCGGACCATTGCAATGATTTTCTCCTGACTCGCCCTACTAAATTTAACGTAAAGTCACAACTAGCCCAAAATGGTTAGTTAATTTCCATTAACTCCTCATAATATTGATTCAGGTCTGTTGAATATATCAATTTATAATGAACTATTATAATATATATTGATATAT
>JABMBR010006056.1:0-11780 GCA_018881525.1 Meteorus sp. PSUC_FEM 10030008
ATATGTAATATATATGTGCATATCCCTATGTAGCTCAGGTCCCCCCCGAACCTTCAGGTAACTGTCTCAAGGCAGGTATATAACCAAAAGGTTCTTGAGAACGGTAATTTTGTGCATAAATTTTCTCAAATCAAGAGAAACACACAAACGAAAATTCTTCATTTTCCCACGTGCATCCGTGCTTTTTTTTTCAATCTTACACTTATTGTGGAACAATTGAACAATCAGAACGTCTATATAAAAATAAAATCACTGAACTTACCGTGTTTTTCGTGGCGTCCAGTGCCTCTTCTGCAAGTTTTTTCAATGTTGTTCGTTCCAAGCTTTATTATTATTCTTTTTTCTCCCTTTGAACACAGACACACACAAAGCTACACACAAATCGACACACACACCACTATCAAACTCTTTTCTACACCCTACACACGCCCCTCTCACCTAGACGCGCAGAATCATTTCGAGCCCACGCGTTTTCCAGTTTTGCCCTTCGATCTCTTTTTCGCAACACTTGAAAAAACGGTAACAACCCCCTTATCCACGGAGCTGATTAACCACTTTTACCATAGGATATTTTTGCGTGGCCGATAACACACGACCCTTTGGAGCCGCTCGACCGGTATTGCACACGCACACACACTTATCACAATTGTAAATGCTCCGGTGTAAGCCAGTAAATGCCACCTCCTCTACCCCCTTGTTTCCCTTGATGCGCACCACTAACTTGACCTTGCAATGCTCTTTTGGTTTTGTCGACGTCTGTCCAACACACACATACACAGTCCTTCTTCGATGTGTCTTCTTCAATAGTAATCGCAATTTCAACTGTTTATTTCTCGACCGAATATTTCACTTACCACTCTAAACAATCGTTTTCATGTTGTTTATATTTTTTTTCTTCACCGCGTGACGATAAACGAAAATTTTCAGTGTTGAAACACACACAAAATCTTCTGATGTTCAATTTTGTGTTGTATATTTTTACGATCGTATATCCGCGTTTATTTTTTCCACCTTGTTATTATTCACGTTATAACTCAGTGTTTGTTCCGTTGTGTGTATGTGTGGTTTCTACCAGAATACTTGCACAATCCACTTCACCTCAATGACACGATGAATATTACCAACTATATTAATTTATAAAACGTTTTCACCGATATGCAAACACTTTACAATCACTTTATATGTGCTATGTGTGTATTATATTAATAAATATACACAATTTTTTTTTTTATTCAATTAGTTGCTTTCTCTCTCTTCCTCTCACCCTAAGTTTGTGTTTCCTCGTGCTTGTGACGACGGCAACACCGGTTGTATATATGTCGAGTTATAAAGGTCGATCCACCCCACGATCGAACTCAATTCATGTATTTATATATATATCTATACACCATTATTAAGTGTAGACATATGTGTGTGTAGCATTAAAAGCTCTAGGCGCGCCAATGGAACGTGAATGTACACGTATAAAAAATACGTAAATGATATCGAGGTACGTTGTTGAGCGTTGGATAGAAACAAAAACTGACTATTGGCGTTGAGACATCACTCAATGGTACCAATAGATTTTGCTCATATGCTGTTGTTGTTCTTCTTTATTAATTGTGTTGTTATTGCTGAATTTTCAGGGATTCAAGAGTATTTTTCTGTTGTGTTATATTTTCTTGTCCATTTGTGTGTATTATGTCTCACATATGATCGCCCTCAAGGCCTTGAACGCATAAATGCTTCTATCAAGAAGTCTGAGAGGGCGCGCGCGGGTCGAGAGAGAATTCAGAGGCAAAATGGAGTGGTAGCGAAGGGAGCACAAGCAGAAGAAATATGAATTGAAAGTGATAGAAAATGAAAATGGTGTTGTAAAAATTAGGGAGGTTTGGTCTTGCCACAAAGAATTTATGTCTCTCACGACACACAAAAACACACTCGCGTGCACCTATACACAAATCTGTATATAATTTTCACTCGTATTATTTTTATTCTCTTCTGTGCTCTCTCTTTGTATCATTGGCTGTTTTTTTAATTCCTTGGAACGTGTTGCCAATGAATAATACGCACTCGTCTCTTTTTCTTTTCTTTATTTGTGTAATTATTTCCCCACACACGTTCTCTAACCTCCTCATCTATTTATTTGCGATATCTTGAGTATTCAATTCACGATGAATAATTTCCATTGCATTTTTCATCCATTTTTCAGAACATTGAATTTCATCATGTAAATTCAAATAATTCTAGGTTATCGAAAACAAAAATTCACAACGACATAGCACACTTATACAATGAGATTTGCACGAGTATTTTAATTGCGAATGTATGTATATGTAAGTGTGTGTGTCTCTGAGTCTCATTCGGGATTGGATCCGCCGAGGGCGCACATTTCCGTGCTTTCACGGCGCTAAAATGGCGATCGAAGTGACAGCTAGCCTCGCGCCGGACTGTACCACACCGAGTTACCAATAGTATCCTGTGAGATAGAGGTTAAACCCGTGTAGCCTACCCAACAATCGACAATACTTCAAAACATGTTATGCATTACTGCAACGAAAGCAATGATGAACGCGTTGTTTGCAAATTAGTTTCACACACCGATTCTCTACCAATATCTCGGTTTTTATTTCAACTTAATAATTAACTATCTATCTATCTATCTCTTATTTGTTGGCTCGTGTTGTTCTCTCTCTCTTTCTATCTCGGGCGCACACACACCCTCTCCTAGCACCCCGCTGCACCCTCGCGCGACGCTCAATGGCAGTTTTATATATTGCCCGGAACGTGTCGTGGCGTATCTGTACTCGCCCGGACCACTCACGGGACTCAACTGGGCTCCGTCGCCTTCGCCACTGTCGGCCTAGTCTACCCTCACTCTCTTTTTCCCCCTCACCATACGCCAACCATACTCGTATCTGCTCTATCTCACTTACTCCAGTGCTACCCTCTGGATAATGTACTATCCGTTCTGCAAAACTTCATCCTCTCGATGATTTTACTTTCTCTCTCTCGTACGACTTCGACGAACGCAAAGCTATCTACCGTTTCGCGTGAGTGAGACATATTTGACTGGATATATCCTCCCACGCCCCACGAATCAGCCAATCACAATGTTTTCATGTTCTACCTTTCTCTCTCTTCCTCACACTACTTTTTACACAACGGGGATTGTTGTATATGTGAGAATCTATATAGGGTTGATATGTATGAATGCATTTGGCGGAGCAAATTTTTCAATTCAAATTCAAATTTCAACGTATCAATGATTGATTTATTCTGTTTCAAATATCTATTCAAGAACTGATATTTGTATTTCATGTTTATTTTCTTTGTGGACAATAGTCAATTTCAGATTGACAATTGAATTTTCATTTGTTGAGTTTCAGTAATACATTTTTGTATGTTCATAGTTGGCATCGTTGAAGAGAAGAGAATTTATGTGTGTATACAAGGCTGTAGTCGTCCTTGTGTGAGCAAAATGGGGAAACGATAAGAATTGGCGGGGAGGATTGGATGCGCGAGAGAAGCAAAAGGGAGAGAACGGTAGAAAATAAAGAAAAAAATGAAAAGTAAAGAAATAAGAGTGGAAGACGGATGTGCCCTGTCGATTTGCGGAGGCACGTAGCGCAGATCCTTTCCCGATCCCGATCCTTTCTGCTCATCCTTCAGTAATCCTACCTCTTGAGAAAATGCACCGATGTATTCCTTTTTTTTCTCCTCTTCTCTTTTGGTTATCTTATTGCTTTTAAATTTATGGAAGTAAACAATTCACTAGACTTTTTTCACAAATAAAGTATGATAAATTACCTATAGAATTTACGTTTTAATTCAATCACCATTCAATTGTATATTATACAACATATACGTACAATATTGAATCGCGTCGAGTTTACTCGTAATGCGACACTCACCACAATTCCGTATCTCAAACCATCCCCTCCTATGGGTTAACCACAAATTTATCATATATTCCTGTCATAGAACTGGACGATTCACATCATACGTATCATCGCCAACATTAAACGAGCATCTCATGCTTGCAGATGTGTTCAGATTTTTTTCACTTAATTCACATAGATGACTGGATCATCTCCATCAAGACAGAAATGTGAGTTTAATACCAATCAATCACACTGTGATCAACAAATAGTGAAATTGCCGATTTGTCAGTAAGAATTTTGGCGTGATAATCAACACTGTCTCAATCCAAATGTGAATTTATATACTTCTCCAATAGTTTTTCACAATGGAGACAAAAAGTCATAATCCTGCAATATAGAGATGCATCTGTTCTCCCCTCGTTCTATTGAGTATTGACAATAAGGAGATGTGACTGAAAAAAAAATCCATCGAGCAGGATGAAAAAGAAAGAAAAGGAAACGTTAAATCTTTCGTCCGACCACGTGCCATTTGTTTGATATTTAAAAACTCGCATCATACTCCTAAAAGCGAGACACGTGTTGTGCACGTGTTACGTATATTCACGAAAGAGAGCATACATGAGTTCTCATGAAAGAACGTGCCATTCTCGATGTTTCTACTCGTTCAATTATTTGTTACTTTCACTATATATATTAAAACAATACAATTGAATTAAATGAATGAAAAAAAAATAGTCGCTAATAATTGAGAAGGAGAGATTTTATTGCTCTCTCTTCATCTGCTCAAAAACTGACGGAATTTGAGCATTTGTAAATCAGTAGCAATAACCGATAACAATAAGTATTCTGGATCATTTGGATCGGCCTCCGCACCATTTACCGTTGTTTCTTTGTATAACCATGCTGAGGCGGTACTTCCGTTCCGTACACGGATTTTAATAGCACGTCGATTAGTCACTGCCAAGAGTTCCTTTTCAATTTGCCGCCGCAATAAATCAATACCTGTGATATATGTGAAAATGGAATCAATTCATTGAGACTCGCAGTATATTAACAATTAGCAGGATAAATTGATAGTTACCTGTGGAATTGAGTGCTGATATCGCGAGAACATCGTCTGGTAAACTATCGCGTGGTGCAATATCACATTTGTTAGCAACTTCTATTATTGGTTTATTGGTTATTTGTAGTTCAGACATTATTTGAGTAAGTGTCGCTCGTACATGTTCAATTTGGGCATTTCTATCTGGATGACTAGCATCATATACATGAACGATGATATCCTGAAAGTTTTATAAGATAAAAGATACGTCGTGACTCCGTTATCATATTCCAAGATCAAAATATTCATTACTCACAGCAATTATTGCATCCTCGAATGTTGCAATGAAAGGTTCCATCAAACCTTCTGGAATATCTTGGATGAACCCAATGGAATCCATGTATAAACATTTCATTTGACAGGGTAAATATCCCTCATGAGCAGTTGTATCGAGTGTAGCGAACAATTTATTTACAGGTGTCAAATTTTCATCGCCTGTTAATGCCTTTATTAAACACGTTTTACCGGCATTTGTATATCCGACCACTGCAATGCTTGGTATATTCAAATTCGTTCTATACTTTCGTATTAACTTTCGATGTTCTTTCAATTTAACTAGTGCAGATTGTAATTTCGATTCACGTGCGTGTAAAATTAATTTCCTACGTTCACTTAAATTGATTCTACCGTCACTATCCTCTTCACTCCAAGTGATTTTTTTCCAAATGTAAGGCAACTCAGCCAACGCCACTTGTAACTTAGCTTCGTGTGTTTTAGCGTGTTGGCGGAATATTTGGATGACGATGGAATAACGATCGTAAACCGGCACACCAAATATTTCTTGCAATTCCATTAATTGCACGTGTCTCAATAAATTGAGACTAACAAACACAGCAGTTATTCTTTGATTGCTCCTGACTTTTTGTGCCAACATTCTCGCCTGGCCTTTACCTACTAATTTACTTTTAGTTAATGTCATCATTGAAATACACATCGACTCAATCACTTCCCACTGTGACAATGTGTGTATTAAAGATTCAGCTTCAGCTAGTTGTAGTTGAGGTGTGGTGTTTCGCTTCTTATTTCTACCCCATTTTATATATGGTTGAAGAATAAGAACGCCATGTCCATTTTTAGCTGGATTGAAATACTGGTGCGATACTTCGCTGTATTCAGTGTCAAGATTCAGAACAGTTAGTGGGTCTGTATTATCAGATCCATGCGTATATCTCGATGGTATATGAAAATTTATTCGTACTATTGATTTGCATTGAGAAAAAATTCGTGAAGAAAAATTTTCACAATGTTTCGTATATCCCAATCTCAGGGTGCGGAACATGATTACGGTATATCTTCTCAAAATATGAAACCGTCATAAATCGATCAATAAGTATAGGTTTTTTCAATATGATCAAGAGATTTGGTCCTCTTGTTGAGTGCGGCGAAATATCCTACTGGCGGAACACAGATCAAACCCAACCCCAATCTTGTTAGAACGTCTGTATATATGAATCGCCGCAATGACCAGAGCACCAGAGGGACTGTGACAGCAGCTGCGGCAATGAAACATGAATACATTGAATATTCTGTATGTTTTAATCATGTAGTCACATTGGAGAATTAATATTAATTGTATATTCACCTAATGCACCTGAAAATACTGCAGCTTTTATCGCAGCACCCGTAGTTGTAACTACTTTCGTGTTATACTCGTGCTGAGTAATTTTTATTTTAGATTGTGGAGGATTCATAATTCTTATGAATATATTGTTTAAGTTTGCATTTTGTACAATTATTCTCCAAACCAAGTAACATATGATTGTTACGCAATGTGATGGAACATAACCTCAAAAATGAAGATCCACGAGTTCGAGTAATCCACTATACAAATAGAATATCGTTTATATGACGAATAATCTCACATAACATTCGTATATAACACATGAAATCAATCCATATTCAATACAGTCAATTCAATATAACATATTCGGAGTGCGATAAAGTTTATAAACATCGTTATTGAGATTGAATTGCAACAGTGCCGCTGCCGCAAAAATAAAAAAGTCCCGACCGATGAACACATGTCCCTATTATATATAGCAGGCATGATGAAATACACCTGATTTATGATCTAATGGTAACGTACCGATCACGACCTGCTAATCGGTGTGAACCAGTCGTGACATCTAGAGCCAAGCAAAGGCACTTCTTGAAGCAAGAAATAATATAAGCAAAGATGAAGGTTAGAATTGCAACAAAATAAACATCTCTTATTGAGTGAAACTTTTTGAATACGCATATTGGAAAATAACACGATGACGAAAATGTTATATTTTTATATTCTGCAAAAATGAGCTCAGGTATATCTATGAGTGTCGTGAGGAGTGCCAGAGTCTCTTGCAACGGGAAGTAGAATGTATGCGAGTCATCACGTTCTTTTCAAATATCACGTCATTCTTAGGCTGGTTGGACCTTGTATATTTTGCATTCCTCAGTTGATGGAAGAGACTGATAAATTACAACTCAGTATTTCATTAATGAGAATCCTATTACATACTGTGTTGATATAATTCAGTTCTACGAGTCATATTCAATAATGGAATCCGGCTTTTTAACAAAAGTCATCAATGATTTTCTTACCACAGTTGATGGTGAATTATGCTTGTCCAAAGGAGACTATTTCTTGGTATTGCTACAGATACTGATTCAATCACTGATATAAATACTTAATATACCTGAATGACTGATGAAATGTTGGAATGATATATTTTTTAGATCCACAACGTCATCGATAAACATTGGTGTTATGGCGAGTCGCACGAAAAACGTGGAAGATTTCCCACGAATTACTTACACAAAGTTGACGTACCTAACATAAAAGAATCAGAGAATTTATTCATAGCAATTGCTAATTTTCGAGGTGAACAGGACGGTGATTTATCATTTGGTAAAGGTAAATGGTCCGTTAAATAATTGAATTTCATATTGTGAACAAATAACATAACCTCGAGATGTGACGTTCATGTTTCTATGAATGATTGATCATTAGGAGATTTTGTGATCGGTGTGAAGGAAGTTGAACCAGATTGGTATTTTGGATATATCGATTCAGAAAGTGGTGTCTTTCCAGTATCTCATGTTTGGCGATTGGAACCATCAATCCTCAAAGTACATATGAGTAAAAATGCTCTATGAATTTATAGAAGTGATGACTGAGTTTGTGATGAGAAATGTTGCATAAGAATCCATCTCTAAATTCATTTTCAGAAACCTGCAGACAAAAAGTCTGTGAAGAAGAAAGCCAAAGTAAACACATCACTCAAAGCGCAACTCGATGAAGAGTTAGATCTGACTGAAGGTGAGATAGTTACAGTACTGGAACGTATCGACGACGGTTGGGTTTTCGGTATAACTGCTGATGGTAGGGAAGGAACATTTCCCGAAGGATTCATAACTTATATTGACGACAGTTATTCTGATGAACTAGATGAGGCATCGGGTATAAATATGAATCCTGTTTCGAAACCCGTCAATGAGAAAGCATTATTCAAAGATGATGGTCAACTGGCAGCAATTAATCTTGAAGAAGAAGATCCAGCGCCATCGTATTATGATTTATTTCCTGATGTTGAGAAACCATCGGTTCAGATGTCACCGGTAGATGGTTGTTCATCGAATAACAATGAATGTGAAAATTTGAATCCACTAGGTGTCAATCCGTATGCTATAACATTATTTCCTTTCAATGCGCAATTTCGGAATGAATTGAACTTTGATGCCGGCGAGGTGGTTCATCTCACCAAATACATTGATTCAGAATGGGTTGAGGGTACTGTTGATGGCGAGAAAGGGATATTTCCTATCTCATACGTGAATATTATTGTTAATTGTCCAAAGTCCACTGGGGAGCAGGTTGAGAGAAACGAAGAGGCGACATCGTCCAATGATCAAGTACATGTTAACGACTCAGCTAGAGTCGAATACACATTTGATGCGCAAATGAGTGAAGATTTAAGTGTGGTTGAAGGTGATATCGTCACAGTTATCGAATTAACGAATGAGGATTGGGTGAGTGTGAAGAATAGGAGAGGTGATGTGGGCCTCTGCCCGCGCGCTTATCTGACTCGCGTATCGAATTTCACTCCCGTAGAAGTATTAGAGATTGATCAAATCGATGATGATGTCGAACTGAGGCATCATGAAAAAAATTTAACTACGGTTAAAGACGAAGAACCTAAACGGCTGTCAGAACCTCATCGTCCAGCGCCACCAACGCCCGCACCAGGTTCAGTTCCATTACAAAAACAACCAATGACTGATAAACTTATTGCGTCTAATCACACAGAATCGAATCAGCAAGTTAACGAAATCAGTGAAGTTGACTCAGAGAAACAGAAAAGAGCTGAAAAGAGGCAAAATGTTATATCAGAACTGGTAATTACTGAAAAAGAATTTGTTAGAGATCTGAAAGTTACTTATGAGACTTTCAACTTATACAATCCGAGTATATTAGAAGCGCGTGGTATTGATGTATCAATGCTGTTTGGAAATATTCTAGAAGTCATTCATGTAGCCGAAAAACTTTTAGATGCAATACTTCTTGCAATGAAAGGTTTTGATGAGAAAGATCAAATGATATCTCCATGTTTTTTAAGTATGGCAGAAGAATTACAACTGGTTTACGGCAAGTATTGTAGTAATCACGAAGCGGCACTCTCACTTCTCAATAAATATGAGGAGAATGAAGATATTATGACAGTATTTAATAAAGGTATTGAGACTTTACGTCATCAAGTGGTGTGTTTTGATATGAGTTCAATTTTAATAAAACCAGTCCAGAGGATATTGAAATATCCCTTGATGTTATATGAGTTAATTAAATGTACAGAAAATAATCATCCAGATAAACAAGGTATTGAAGAAGCGTGGAAATCCATGACGGCTGTTGCTTCATACATAAATGAGTACAAACGACGGAAGGACATAGTATCAAAATACCTTGATTGTGATGATGGAATAATGCAAAAAATGTCCAAGTTGAATATGCATTCTGTAGCAAAAAAGTCAAGTCGACTGAGCGCTAAACTATCTGCGAGTTTGGGACTGACGAATGTTCCACCTGATCCACAATTTGAAGAACTTGAGCGTCAATTTAAATCACTCGAAAAATGCACGTTGCAATTCGCTGCTGATGTTAAATTATGCATCGCATATCTGAATGAAGAAGCTATTTGTGGTGAATTAATATCCGATTATCTCAAGCAATACCATCACGGTGTGTGTGAAGGAGAAATTAAAAAGTACAATGACACACGAGTTTTGATTTCTTCGAAATTCATGAAAATCTTGAGAGATACAATTGAACAGCGAGTGAATCAGCCGATTGCATCAGTTATCACTTTGCTAGAAGGTCCGACGAAGCTTATTACCAAACGACACGATAAATTGTTGGATTATGATAATGCCATCTCGAAAAGTGAGAAATACAAAGATAATCGCATTGTACAAGATGAATTGGCAACAGCAAAGAACAATTACGAAGCTCTGAACCAACAATTGTCAGAAGAGCTACCTATATTAATAGACGCTGTAACGAAAATCACAGTTGAATGTATTGGTGCTTTTGCAGATACGCGTAAATTATTTTATGGCAAAATAATGAAGCATTATTTGAGCTTATCTGAATCTGCTACTCAAGTAACATTCGAAGATATTTATCAATCATTCCTAGTTAATCATAATTTATTGTGGAATCAAATATCACGATTCAGTTTTGGAGGAGTTAATCCTAGAGTTGAAGAGGGATCAATTGATATTACACCACAGAATTATAGGCAAAGGTCAACTTTAATAGCAAAAAATTCACGTGAAAAATTATACGTTGCAAGAGAAAATGTAATCAGTACATCTTCGTTAGATTTGGGAATGACAAGAGGCACTGTGGTTGCTGTAATCAAACGTCAAGATCCCATGGGTGATTCTTCACGATGGTTTGTCGACAATGGTGTGACGAAAGGCTTCGTACCGAGCATCATTCTAGATCCTCTACCTCGAACTCGGACGCCCGTGCCGAACAACAATGATGTTGTTGATTCACGGACCAGTACACCAGATCTAATGTGTTTGGATTCACCAGTGAAACAAACACAAACCGATCTTATATCTCTTGACAGTCCAGTAAAAGAATCTGCTAATTCAACGGTCGCGAATTCACAGTCTTCATGGTATTCAAATATAAATAATACACTGAGTGATAACAAAAATTATGGGAACGTTCCAACCGATTGCGAAAAACGACATCAAAATTTTGAAGAGATTAAATTTTACTATGCTCAATATGATTTTGCTCGCGATATAGCTGGTACGCTAAAAGTGAAGAAAGGTCAAGCGTTGAAGCTCATACGGCCGTATGATGAAAAAAAAAATACCTCCTGGTGGTTAATGGAAGATCGCGAAGGGAACAAAGGCTATGTACCGAGTAATTATTTGAACTTAACAAACTGAGTTTTACACCACTGTACTTCTGTATTCTTCTTCACGTCAATATTAGCCTCATTGGCAAAGTTAATTTGACTGTAATAACGGCATAGATTTTACATTCTGTTAGTTTTTGATATAAATGCTCGTTGTTTTTTGATATTGATTCTATTGAAACATAAAATCATTCTCAATATTTGAAGAAATGATTTTCGATGAATTTTCACTCTGTAGAATCATGATCCTCGAAATATTCTTCATTTCTCATGTCTGTGAATAAATTGTCAATTCATATGTTTAAATTGAATCCGTTATATACAGAATGCAGGTCATTAATGAAAATCGTATATTATGAAATCATGCAGCAAAATACATTTATTATATACAATTAAATTATA
>JABMBR010006057.1:0-11779 GCA_018881525.1 Meteorus sp. PSUC_FEM 10030008
AAGTCGTAAGATTTGATGAAATGTCGCGGACCAACGATTCAATTCGAAATCACTAAACTTAAGTCGAATACGTCCCTGTTCTATGCTGGTCGAATTTGACTGACCGTTATCTGATATAATAGCCCTCGATTAATTGCGTGTTCTTGAATAAATATGGACTTCGTATATTGATCAGAACCTGAGACATGAGGATCGATAATTTTTGAGTAGAAATGCCCCATTGGAAGTTTTCATACTTGAGTCAAGTCAGAGTTCAGTGGATCCTAATGCTTGATGAGATATTTGCATAAAAACGCCTAGCATTCAAACGAATATAACCGAAATCGGTAAAATAAAACGTTCGGATATACTTACTTGATATTTACTACTCCCCTTGATGTATAAATTATTTAAATCCCAATCAAAGTATAGACGTTGATCGTAGGAGGGTGGTCTGAGGATTATATGCATTATTCAATGCCAAATCATAAAAACTATGAGACCAAGGATTTTGTCTGAAAAATGAAGGAAAAAAATTCAGGGGTGGATGACCCCAACGTTTAGAGGGATGAAGAGTAGATAACAACCGATTCTCCGACCTATTGAATATTCATAAGAAATCTTATTGAAATCGGTTGAGCCGTCTCGGAGGAGCACGGTAACAAAGAACTGTGACATGCAAAATTCATATTTTAGATATATATTTCAGATCTGCGATAAGCTCAGGGAAATTTCGATGAGAATAAAGAGAAAAACATTCACAAAAAAGACGATAATTGATCAGTTATCGACTGGGGATGAAATATCGTTGAATTATAAAATGACTATCAAAAAATAGGGGTTGGTGATAAAAGGGTAAAAATTCAGAGTTGTATGTATTTTTTGATGCTAATTCATTAAAAAATTAAACTGAAGATCTTGTCAAAAATGAAAAAAAAATTTTAAGGGTGGACAACCCTTATCACTCAGGGGTGTGAAAAATAGATGTTAGCCGATCCTCAGACCTCCCGAATACGCATATAAAATTCGGTAAAAATTTGTAAAGCCGTCTCGGAGGAGTCCAATAACGCACCCCGTGACAGGAGAATTTTATATATAAGATATGTAATTCACTTCATTTACTCTGATTATTTTTGTAAAACTCTGATTATCAATGAAGATTGTTTGTAATTATTCTCAGAAATGATTGATTCATCAAAACCTCCGGCGCATAATTTATGTTTTTGATCGAGTTATTCCACCATTATAAACATTATAAAATAATTATTAGTACTTGGAATATTCTGAAAACAATATATTGATAGAAAATTCTATATTTATAAAAGTGGAGAACTTGATAATTATGAGATAATTGAAGTCAAATTTATCCTTCAATAAAAGTGAATCAAATATTTTAGTTCTCTCGTCAAGGTAATTGTGCAATTTCTGAAAAATGTATACCTTTTTTCGTCATATTATCTTTTATATGGACGTATTCTTCACTTTTTTTTTTTTTCATTGGTACGAATCCAATTAAGTCGGTCAGTTTTAATTTTCGCACACATATCCACCAAAAATCGACTAAAGAGATGATGAAAGAATAACGAAGGTCATATTTCACCCACACGCTCCATCAACCTATAACTATAGAACTGATAAGCCGAAACAGTCTTTTGAAGAGAAGCCCCACATTTGCTGTGCGTAAATCAATTCACTCAGCATTTTCGATTGAGCGGAAAATGAAAATTTCATCGTTACGCACAGCAAGTCCGTTCATAAATTTTTTGTTAATTTTCTCAACTTCGAACAAAATCCCTCTCATCATCTTTCAACAGTATACTGATAACTTGGTGTTTTTTTCCAATTTCACATCTTTTCGTGAAGAAGAAATACGTCCATTTTTTTTCTCTGGTAATTCTAACTTTTATCGTGAGGGAAAAATTTCATTGAAATATGTTCCATGAACGTGGACTTGGCGCAACACTTTACAGTGAAACTGTTTTTGCTAGGATTTCGTATCTTTTTGTAAAGGTTAAAACGGGCTCCAAGCATTTTTTCATAGTGAAATTGTTCCCGCTCAGATATGGAATTCATATTAACGGAGACGGTTCATACAACTGATTGTGTATGAATTTTTTCAGATTTGCTCCATCAACCGAATGAAACAGCTAATAATTTTTCACCATACTTTAATAATTATCCCTGAAAAAAAATTTCGCACGGTTGTCACTGCGTTATGAACTCATGATGACGTCATGATGTGGTGCATGTTGGAACATAACAGGTATCATCCATCAGACGGGGCTCGCAACATATAAGTGTCAGACACTCATTATGAACCAAAACTTTTGTCACACACTTTAGAGCTGGTTGGGTTGGTTTTGCCGAAAAAATTTGTAGGTAATGCAGAACGAAATCACTTGTTCACTATGTTCATGTCTCTGCTTCACCTACAATTTTTTTCGGCAAAACTAACCCGACCTGCTTCAAAGTGTCTTACAAGAGTTTTGGTCCATGGTAAGTGTCTGACACTTATGATAAGAGCTCAGAATGATATTACACACAATACATATCGGAATCAGCTATGTGAATGTGAGTTTAATGATCCTGATTTTCGATGAACTTTTCCGCCTCGTACCTGTCCAGGTGTTCAAAGCCGAGCTCCACGAACACACTGGTGATCGAAGCGCATAAAAAACTACTGATAACTTGAGGTTTTATTCTTACAACCATTGGGTGAGTCGGAACGCTCTGGAATCTCGTTCTATGTCATTTCATAGTTTCTGGCGGTGCCTCTTTACAGTCAGAAATCGTCAGGATTGGAAAATCTGGGTCGCTATAGTTTGTGCTGTTGAATTTCATTAATTTCAGATAGAATTCATTTCAATAATTGATTATGATCGATCAATTTTAGGAATATCAAATATTAGCTGTGTTTAAGATTTTGGCTGAGTCAACGACTAGCCACTAGACTCAAAGGGCAGCACTTCCCGGGTGCTGCAACGTACTGTTAGGTCTTGAGCGACCTAACCATGTGACCTAACAGTCACATGACCCCTCAAACCAATCGCGTTCAACTTTATTTCTCATAGCAACCAAATTCAAATCGATTCAACCAAATGCAATACATTTCACTCCCGTCATCAATAATTCACTTCAATATGAAGATAGGAAACCATCTCACTGCATGGCAAAATATGATACTTAACGAAGACTCTTAAAATAACTATAAGAATAGTCACATAACACCTTCATATTTGTTCGACAACTACCATTGGAATAGTCATCGTAATTCTATTCCCACATTGAACTTGGTGACGATATTTTCTGAACTGCAAAAGTGTTAAAACGATGAAATCAAAAGACACATCAGCATAATCGAGTTGTTGAGGAATACATACCTGCCATTCAAACTTTTGACCAATTGTTATGCACTCAATCTTTATCAACGAATCAGTACAATTGTGACTAGAATTTTACCAATCAAGAGAAGTCCGCACGGATTCTATCCTTAGAATTTGGGAGAATCTTAGCGCAACTTCCCTTGATCTGAACTCATAAATATGACTCGAGGTTAGTTGAAGAGAGCTCGTCTCAGTTGTATTCAGCTCGTCCTTAGTTGTATCTCTCTCTCAATACCGAACTTTCAATCCGTTCGTTTATTATCGATTATTCTGCAGTCATCAGTCATAATAAAGATCATTATTATTCTTATATCATGAACCAATAAACACAATTATCGAAAATACCAAACCCAGTTCATTTAATCGATTAAGATAAAAAGCACCATCTCCTAAACACTCCAGCTGCGGTCGTAGTAACGAGCAACGATCTCTCTACCTTATTGGACTTTGATTTCGAATTAAACGATTTCAATAACCTGTGCAACGACGAGACGCCAGGATCTATCTCCAATCATCGATCACACAAGCAAATCTCCGAATTCAAGCTCATTATCCAATATCAATCTCACTCAAATCCATTTCTTGAATCACCGTCGTCCATTTGAATTTCGGCGCGTGAATCGGTCGCGGGATTACATTCTGGATGTAACAATACACACGCCAACACAACCTTGTCGTCTAGGCTAGACGACACACACGCACTCATACGGCCTAGAGTAGAGACAATTGGGCGCGCGTAGTCGATCACGCCACTGCGTTGCCCTATCAGGGTTGCCTAATTCACACACACATCCGTGTCGCCCGAACTGAACATATACAAATGCACTCACACATGCAAGGAGTCCGTGAACTTGGCTCCGTAGATCTTCATCAATACTACGGGTCGATGCTGGATTTGCTCTCTCTCGCGTGGACAGTCAAATCGTGCACATCGTCTATTTCTCGGTCGTCAGATTTTGCCCTCACCACAGCGTGGTTATTAACTCGCGTAATTTCATGATTGACGTCTAAATCTCACGTGCAACGCACATTTACACTCATCAGGTGCCTGCTCGACAGGTTAAGTAATTGATATAATCCTCAACTGCTGATTGCAACGCAATCAGTTCAAGTCATAACCTTTCCGGCACACCGACGGCCACGTACATCAACAATATCTCGTGTGTCTATTTTACAAATCTACATCTTGAATAATAACCCCCGATCGACGATCAGAATCTCATATCATAGTGCTCAATCTCGCAATGTAAATATTGTAATGTATTGGTAATTTTACAAAATACACGTACACTCGTATTTCACACCAGGTGTTAATCAATTGTCTTAATCACGTCTAGAACCACTTCCGGCGTTCATATTCTCATTCATCTATCACCTATTGTAACGTTGGCTGAGGTGTAATTTGCCAGTAAATAGTATTGAAATATTATTTTCTCCCTATTTTCACCTTTCTAGGGGTGAATAGGGAGGCGTTAATTAGTGGTGGTGTTTCCGTCTTCCTCGATTAGAAGGAAAGGATGCTAACCAAGTTATTCCCGATCTTATTTCGTAGGTTCCAAGAATCTGGGATTCGAGAATCCAATATCGCGACGTAAATTCCCCTTTTTTCTCTCCTGTTGATAAAACAACTTAAATGGCGAAAAATGTGGAAGTAGGTAGGTAAACCGTAAATAAGTGGGAAACGGCGATTTCTGTATAAATAATGAATGATTGGTTTATCAAGAAAGTTATGCAATAGAAAAAACAATGAAACTATAAGATAATACAATAGGAAAACAATTCCCTATGCAAAGATTCGGAAAATAGTGGTAATAAAATTTGGCGCGCTTGCTGCCAGATCTACGCTGAAAGTCTACTTGTGTCGCGAGTTCCTCGCCAGACACGATTACGCCTGCCAACTTCTCAATAATATCTTCTTTTATAATTACAATGAATAATCGATCAATCGATTGATACAATAAAGAATCTGTCGCCACTTTATCGCAGGAAGAGGGGGATACAATTCTAACCGCGGGTATAATGATAGGTCAAGAACCTATTTCTTGCACTCAAAACTGAGGTTAATTCCCGATACGAAAGAAATTCCTGATATTGACTCTAATAGTTGAAAATGACTCGATCGCGATTGGGATTCACAATGACCCAATTGAATGAAATTGAACAGTAAATGATGTTGGATAAGAAACTCAATAATATGGGATCCGCGTAGCCACGCGACGCAATACTTATAGTCGCAAATGATGTATAATGGAAAAGTCGTGGACACTGCCGGCAAAACTCACGCTCTTACGCCGACAAATCCTCCAACAGATCGTTTCCTTGAACCAGGGATGTGCCAGGTAGTCTCTACGTTGAATCCAAGGAGTATAGCCGGGTCGTCACCAATAAACCAATTCACTCGTATGTTCAATTCAAGAGTCCGCAGAAAATAGCCAAGTAGTCGGCGTATTCACTTTTCGTATTCAAGTTTGTAATAGTTGTATAGACGCTCTCACACACACGTCGTTCCTCGATCATTGTCTATTCATCCACAAGTGATTTGTACATCCGGTAAGAACCCGGATGTTCCCAATTTTAATAGCGCACTTGACCCCTGCGGTGTCAATGCAATCTTAATTGAGACAAGTGCAATATCGACGGTCTATTGATTGTCGTAGTGACAATCATAGGCGCGCGACGCCGGCGCCGAGTCAATCGCGTATTATTTGGCTACGCGGTAGGGAAAGGGCTCATAGATGCCGTACAGTAACCGTCGTCGCACCTATTCCCTACGATAAAGCGACGGCAGATAGCCAATTTCCCCAATATTTATTCTGCGACGAGCGTGGACAATGCCACCTCGTCACACTATTCATCATCATTCATTTGAATTTCAAACAAACTGCTATTGAGCAATATCACTCGAGAATGGAACAGTCTGACTAATGAATAATATTTTGCAACCTCAAAAAACCGTTCTGGTTACGGAATATACACACTCGGTTGACTGGTCATTTTTGAATGGAACTTGGCGCCAAACTCTACCAAGTCTGTCGATAAGCAGCTCTGTGACCTAAAACCCTGATAACTTGGAAAGGAGTGGAAACACCATCGATCAAAAGATTTTCTATTTTCATTAAAATATTTTTCGAATTTCAAATTGGAATTTCGAAAAAATATGTATGATGCAAATTTTGAAAACGTTCGAATTTCGAACAGACTGGACGAAAATGTCAAAATGGATATTAATATGGATGAACTCATTAATGAGGATATAAAGATTCGAAAACTCACCGAATTAACAGTGGAAATCTCAATGAAAGATATTGAGAAGAAAATTCAACCAAATTCACAATAAATCTTCAAATAAATGATCGAAAAAAAAATTTCAACTAACAAAACTTGGGAAAGATGATGATATGAACTTGATGATCGTTCCAATTTTGAACAAACTATAAGGAAACGTCAGAAGAGATATCAATATGGATGAATTTATGAATGGAAAAATGAGAATTCAGAAAAATCACAAAATTTACAATGGAATTTAAATGAAAGATATCGGAATGAAAATTCTTACAAATTCACAATGGAACTTTAAACAAATTGTTATGCCAGGAGAAGTATTGTTTCACGAGTTTGATGAATTCAACGGAACGGTTACTGGAATTTCTTTCTTCTGTTGTCGCGGCTCACTCCCTTTTGGGAGAGATCGGATTTCATGCACAAATGAATAATGGTCACGCAGTTACGATTCCCATCAACCAATTCATTTAACTAACAAAGAGATGAATAGAACTTATAACAATTGTAGGTGTTGAATTGTGATTGGTTGCGTAGCAACGCCAAGAACTCTCGTGCCTTCAGTAATTTTTTACTACTCACAACTTATTTTCGAACTTTAACCGGACTGTCTTTGAAACTAACCAAAAGAGAAGAGAGCGAGAGTTCCTGTGTGTCGCGGTTTTATGTCCTCAAGGAAGGGTTGTGCCTTTCGGAGTTTGGGGTGGAAAACTCGGGTCCAGCTATATCTTTCCGACCGAATTTCCCTCCCATTCTCCCAGTCAACTCCTCCGCATCGAGACAAATTTTTCTTCCGCACAATTGTTTCGGGACGCCCATCTCCCTCCACAATTGTGGCAATCACACAGAGTAGCGTTGTAGAGAGAAAAAAAATGAGAATAATGGTGGTTGAATCATCTTCCTATCTTGATTCCTCAATTTGTCATAGCGTTTTGAACATCGGCCAATGGTACTGACTATTTGCTATTTACACTTGTTACATGATGTGCTGGAGTGTCCCATGCAATAATGGTGGTATTGCATCCGTTATTCCTGGCGTTTCCCGCTTCACAGCCATATCCGTATGTGGAAATGGCGAATTTTCAAAAATTTATTCCAAATCCAGGAATTAAGATAGGAAGATGATCCAAACGCCATCATTCTTATTTTCTTCTCTCTACAGAGCTACGTGTTTCGTGTCCTCCTGGAGAGGACCACCCTGTATAGTATATATCATTTATTTTGAGTTTAAAATGGTGCATTCTCTAGGAATACACAGTACTCAGTTATTGTGCGACTTCAATTTGTTCGATGATGATCTGAATGAAGATCCAGTTGAGAATTCACGAGGTGATGCTCCAGCTAGAATCAAAAATTATTTCGTAGAAGTGATTCCGCGATATGATGATGAGCAGTTCAAGTCGCATTTCTGGATGTCGCGAGAAGTCTTTATAGCAATATAAACTAAATATACCAATGACGTTTCCTTAATTCCAGAATCCAACACAGCCTTAAAACAATTTCTAGAAACTCAAAAATATTATAGTACGTATACCACGATGATGATGCAATGGAACTGGGAAAAAAGTCTCAATGACCATATGGGTTCTGGCTACTCCGGGTAGTTTCCGTTCTATAGCTGATCGTTTCGATTATTCTAAAAGTACCGCATATTCAATTTTCAAAGAGATTATATTCATCATTACGAATAATCCACTTCCGCATTTCATGACGTGGCCAACTGCTGAAGAGTCTGCAGCTATTGAACAAGTAAAATAACAATATCTTCCAGAAATTGGAATTTATGAAAACTGATTTTTTTTAGCTACGAAGATGTTTCTTAATAAACCAAGTGGATTTCCTGATATTATTGGAGCAGTTGACGGATGTCATATCACTATTAAACAACCGCCCGGGAATTCAAATGATTATTGTAACAGAAAAGGAAGCCACTCGATTATTTTGCAAGGTATAAAGAATAAATATTTTTCACCAAATTTGTATCAGAATCAGTAGCTTCTCATTTCGAAAATAACAAGATTCAACGTGATGTTCGAATAATTTGCATCCCAAAATTTCTTTTTTCATCTTCGACATTTTTTGTATCAACTGCCATGTTTCTTGATAACATGCAGGTACGTGTGATCATGATGGCAAAATCATCGATGCATTGATTGGACGTCCTGGAAAAGCGTATGATTCACCAGTCTCCAGTAGTTCACCACTATATGCAAAATTGACGAATCCTGGAAATCCATTATTACGACAGAATCAACACATACTTGCTGATTCGGCGTATCCACTCATCATGAATGTTTTGACTCTTTTTGAAGACAATAGTCACTTTAATCTAGCCCAATTGAGATACAATATACATCATGCATCATTGCGTTCTGTGATAGAACGAGCATTTGGATTGCTGAAAGTGAAGTTTGGTCGATTATATTATTTGGACGTTCATTCCATTCAAACCGCTGATATGATTGTAGCAGCGTCATGCACCCTGCATAATTTCATCCTTATGTACGGTGACAGGAATAATATGAATTTCCCAAATGCAGAACCTGAAAATATTTATAATGATGATGAAAATGATGTCGATGTTATCGATAACGATGAAGATTCAGGAGAAAACATTGATGCAATTCAGAAAAGAAATAATATTGTGAATTTATTATAATTCCACCAATTACTGTTGATTTCAAGCAATAGAAGTTATTCATTTATAAAGTATTGTGTTTTAGTTCATGTTCAAGATGTAATTATTTCGGATTCTCAAGTTATGATTATTTTTTATCGTTGAACCTGGACTACAATCTTTTGTTTACAAATCTATTATTGAATTGATCCTAGATTATACATTATATTCATACTTTTTTTTCAGCAGACTACGAGCACCTTGGCAATCATTCCCCATAACAGTTATATTACTACGTAAATGAAACGAATAATGATTAGCTCATACAAGGACTGAGGAAACTTTTCCGAAATTTTCAGCATTAGTTTTCAGTAATTCATTTTTCTCTTTCATTATTGTAGTTAGTTCTTTCAAGGTTGATACACCCTCTCTGTATAACGGAAAGGAATTCATTCCAGAAGTGACGTGTTCTTTGAAAAGATTATTGCGTTACAAACCAATGTCTATCAGAGCCTTTTTTTTTGTTGATACTAGGAATTTTTCATTTTACCAGTCTTTCGGGATATAAGCGAGGTTCTGCAATTATCAATGTTTGGTAAAGATCTTGCGTTTTCATCGGCAGAATTATTGGAATCATTTTGACCATGACTGTAAATAGAAACAATGAATTATATAGTTGTAATTAATAAGCAGTAGTTGGATTCATTTTTCTTTCCATTAACTCCGATTGAAAATGGTTCAAATTCAAGGGTCCAATATTCTCCATAAGCATGCTTGCAACACTATTAGGTGGAAAACTCAAGGACTTATCGTTACGAAATATTTCTTCCATTTCTTCATACCAAGGCCATTCTGAACGGCCTCTTCGAGTTGTTCGTCTTGGATCATAATAACGTTTCTTTTTAGCGTAGGTCGACTTCATATTGGTGAATTTTTTATTTAATGTTTCAGGAGAAAAGTACTTATTATGTTTCAGGGCCGGGACCGTCTGGAGCACCCACTGCTTCGCTGCCATGTCAGCACAGGACACCCACAGTGCTCCCTATTCCCACCGGCACTCGTCGGAGCACGGGACTGCCTGTCCCAATGGGACAACGTCCAGCGCCCCGACAAGTACCTGTGTGACCAGGTCGCTTGTCTGCTGGCTCAGCAGCGCCTCTGGGTAGTCAGAAGGTGCTATTGCTACTTTCATCCCAGCCTGGACGGCGTCGCTAAAGCCCGAGGACTCGTGGGCTATCTTTCCTTTCTTAGCCAACCTCTTCACCTCAGGTGGAGTTCAGTCCTCCGGTCTCGGCATTTCACCGCCAATCCCGAAGTTCTCCCCAGTCACCTTCGCTTCGGAGGTTGGTAAGGAAGAAAAAGTCCCGCAGAGTTCCGCCGAAGTCGGTACTGTTCCAGCCAATTTGGCCTCCTTAGCCTTCCTCCTGCTTGCCCCGCTAGGCCTCGTTCTCCCCTCCTTATCAAGGTCTTTCCCGGTTCCAGCTATTGCTGGGCCCGGGTTCGCCTCCGTAACTTCCATCGGAATGGAAGCGTTTTTGGAAACAAGGTTCTCTGCCGAGTCACTCAGTCCCGTAGTTGAATTTATAAGCGGTTCCATACGAGTCCAACGAGTAGTCAGGGAAATAAATATTAGTTTGAAGGAATTGAAGAACACGCTTCTATGCTAGAGTGAACTAAAAAGTGAAGAATAAATTTTTCCGTGTTAAATAGAAGAAAATTGTGATATAATGACAGAAAGCGTGGAGTACGTGGATTCAATCGATTATCTGAAATGGACCACGCTTTTTTGACACTATATTGCAATTTTTTCTATTCAACACGGAAAGAATTCATTTTTTACTTTTTAGCGCACGAAAGCATAAAAGCGTGATTTTTAGTTTTTCAGAATTAATATTTATTTTCCACTTTTTAGTTCATTATAACAGAAAAGCGTGTTTTTTTAGTTTCCTCCGACTACTATTCTATATATTGGAGTTTGTTCGGAGTCAATAAATTATTCGGAAGAAAATGGATGAATCGCGCGCCAACTGACTTCCTTGAATGAGATTTCGGTTCTTCGGGTTCCTTCTCCGGAACTTACGTTTTGACCTCCATCAGTAACTCATCCGAAGAATAGGTAATCTATCTTATCTGGTGTATGAGTTACTCTAAATCTTCGTAGTACACAAGAGCCCACACATGTACGATCATACACTCAATCGACACTCAGTCCAGAGGTGGGAGAACTGTATATATTGAGACGAAGCATCGCACAGAGAGGAGACACCGAGAATACAATATGCTGCTTTATATGCCCCTTTCATTCTTTCACATGTGCCTGGTCAATGCTATATATGTAAGTTCATCTCTTTTCAATTGAAAAATCACTCATCCTGGGAGTCTCAATGAGAATAACAGGATGATTTTCTCGAAATATTGTATTACATACATACATACATACATACATACATACATACATACATACATACATACATACATACATACATACATACATACATACATACATACATACATACATACA
>JABMBR010006058.1:0-11764 GCA_018881525.1 Meteorus sp. PSUC_FEM 10030008
ATATATTAAATATTTATGTATGGCAAAGTTGTAAACTATGCGTCGTAAATAGTGCATTCAAAATGATGCAGTAAAAAATGTAAATTATCATATAAATATACATTCATAAATGCGTGTGTGCGTGTGCGCGCGTGTGTGTGTGTGTGTGTGTGTATCTGGGTGAGTATTAAAAAATGGCATGACAACTTTTTCAAGGTATAAGATTTTTTTCCATTTTTTTTATTTTGTTCGTTTTCATTTCCACTTTTCCGGAAAGCTTTTCCGCGAAAGGTAAAAGCGCGATATGAAATAGTAGCAGCGCGTGACCTCATGCCAGATGAGAGAACAGTGTGAAGAGAAAAAAATAAAGGAGGAAGCGTAGTAGATGAAAAAAAAAAGAAGAGGGGGAAAAGCGTGAGGAAGAAAAAAAGAAGTAGTGGGAATGGTCGTAAGCAAGAAGAAATGAAATTTATGTCGCTCATAAGTCGCAACCGTGCAAATATCCGACTTGTACTCGTCTTCTCTCTATTTCTCTTCTTACTTTTCTGTGGATTTCTCTCTTCATGTTTTTTTTTTCATTTCCTTCATCCCTTTCACCCTCGACCACTTTTTCCCGTTCACTTCCATATCCCGGAGTTGTTTTTTGTTATTTTTTTCTTCATTTTTTAGAGTAATTTTTCCCCGTGTGCTTTTTATCGTGTTTTTCGTGGTCCACCAATGAGAGAGGAAAAATTATTTTGCACTTTTACTTGGAGACGTTGTGTGTGAAATGCAAAACGTCGCAAGTTGCGCTTCTGCATTGTGAATTGGTATTGGTGATGATTGTTGTTGGTGTTGGTGGTAGTTGTGCTGCTGTTGCCAGTATTATTATTAACAACACCATTGTACTACTACACTCATACTCGATTGCATGCAACTGTGCACTGGCAATTTGTGACCCGACAATATGCCCTGAAACGCGATTGTGTGCAGGCTGAGCTCATTAGCGCGCCAAGCTCAACGACTCGATTAATTGCAATACGCGTGCATCCAAACACTTCATTCGAGCCCTTCAACTACGAAATTTACCTCGCTTTGTATGGTGCAAGTGAGTGCGTTTGTTTGAAAGAAAATTCGTTGCGTGGATGAGGAATATTTTGAGTTGTGTGGTGGAATTTTTAGAGTGATTTTGTGGAAATTTCAGGATTTTGAATATTTATTGAGGGTGGATGTTGATCGGTTGTGAAAGGGGTGAAATTGAACGGTTTGGTTTAGTGAGTAATGGCGGATTATTTGGGGTTTAGAAGATTGGAATGGATTATGAGAGGCAATGAGAATAGTTACTGAGAGGTGAATTTTGTTTTTTTTAGTGTTTTTGAAATTGCTTTAGGATTTTGTATGATTTGTGAGCTTGATCGATGCATTTAGCTCGTTTAATGTTTGGTTATTATTGATTTTAGCTTTGGGTAGTGAATTCGGTTTGAATATTTGATGATACACAAAGTGCTGATGAATAATTTCTGAATTTACTCGAAAAATTCTCATAATTTTAACACTTTTTAACATCTTCATGATAGAATTTGAATAGAGCGATGTAAATTAATAACGAAATCAGTTTTTTGTCAAATGTAAATTTTACTGTGAACTAGTTTGAAATTGGTTAATTATTTATGTTCGTCTTTTGTTTGGCAAAGTCTTCATCCAACAATTTTTCATTCATGTATACAATGTTTATTCATATCTATGACACACTTTATATAAAACAGTTGTGGAAGCGCTTGGGAACGTGATCCAAGTTTCTAAAAATATGCAAATCTATGAAGAGGTTTTTATATGTTTTCATGTAGACATTCTATATACATTTTGTGTCGCATTGATTAATTTCCCAGCACTTGCGCGCGTTTACTTTTTTTTTTCCAATCTCTTTTTCTCTCTCTTTCACTTGCAATCTTGGTAAATTTTTTTGTTTTCACCTGATAAAATTAAGTCCAATACAGGAGGAAAAAGTGTGAAAATTTACAATTTTTAATCTTTAAACATGAAAGTGAATAGAGAGTTTTTGAATATACGAATTTGTAAGTCATATTACTTCAGTGTATTTCAACATTTTCTATTAATATACCGTGACGTTATGGGAATATTTTTGAAGAGACATAATGTAAAGATATCTATGTAGTGGAGGGTTGTGGACTACTTGGGCCTCCCTAAGGAAGTTGAACATTTACAAGTCATCTTGACTTGAATTTGTGTCGGTAGTAAAATGATAATTAAATCTAATATGACGTATAATTATCGTTTTTTTATTTTCTTCTCTTTTTTATTCATCCACTGTACTGCTCATTCCTTCATGCGTCACAATTATTTATTTCAAACTCCTCGAAATATTAAATATAGCGAATTAATAAATTATGAATAAAAGAACATTTTCTTTTTGGGTGAACTATAAACAAAAAATATTCTTAATTTTTATATTTTATTATTTTTCAGTGTCGTGTCAATTTTGAGGTGCAGACCGACTCGTCACGCAGATCCAATTTGTCGAGAAATTGTGTGAGTATTTTATTGTTATTCTTTTATTTCATATTCTATCAGTTTATAATTCATTCCACGTTGAAAAACATGGAAGAAATAAAGGAGATAAAAAAAAATTATATCACCGAGTCCCAGTGGAAAAGCGTGGGGATTTGAAATAATAAAAAAGGAGAAGTAGAATTATAAAAATATAATAAAATAATAAAATGTGTAGGTTCATTTCGTATATTAGATATACATGCGAAGAGAGAGAGATTTGAGACGAGTCCATATGGACGATATAAAGTCTCCTTTTCTTCTCTATGTATATGTATAAACACTCACACACTGTGACATATATTTTTATATCTGTGCTTTTAAACCTCGCTACGCAGTTTTATTACGAGAGCAGAGGGTCGCTTTTAACCTTCTCCGGGGACAAAGTTTGTTTGAACCATCGAGAGCTCTTGTGTGTCGTACTCACACATATACACATCATTTTCAACTAAAGTTCATGTGCGATAAATACTATCACACACGCTTCATTACGTTTCCGAATTTATTCACAATAATTTGGATGAAATGACTAAATATTTGATAATTGTTGTGTTTAATTATTCATTGCGTTGACAAATATTTCAATGAAAGATGAGAGAGGTTTTAATTATTTCAAAAAGATCAATGTGGAATATTCGAAAAATATTTTAATCACGTTAAAGTAATTTTTGTTGGTTTATTAATGTTTGTATCAACAAATGTGATTAAATAACAACGTGAAAAATAAAATAATTTTCCACTATATAATGGTGAGAAATTATTCGTCGCTCATTATTCCTCCCTTGTTTCTCATTTTCAAGTATAGTTTCCGAAGCAATGTCAAACAACAAAGTCATGGCTTGAATGTTCCATTAGCAGGCACGAGAATCAGGTAAGAGAAAAGTTGAGTTGAAGGGCGCAAGCGGGCGCCACTCGACTTTACTCAACACTCACTCACTCAATCTCCTTTCTCACTCACGGTTTACTTATTCTCTTGCTGTTTCTCTTTGTCGTTTCACGCCATCATCTTCGTCGTTGTGTCGCCGTCGTCATTCCTCTTCGGGTACCACTCGACTACCAAGAGGCTGAAAGTCGACGAGCGCAATGGTATAGAGAGTAAATGCTGATAAAAAAAAAAGGGAAGAAACTAAAAATGTCAAGGGACGGGGTGAGAGAGTGAGAGTGGGCTGCGATTTAAAGTGGTATGGTGTAGATTGTATGTAGCAATACTAGGGAAACAGATAGAAAGGCAGAGTTCCGACGTTTTTACCTTTTGACTTTTTTTACTTCGCTTTTTCTTCTTTTTTTCTTTCTCTTTTTTACGTTATTGCTCTCTTGTGGAGAGGAAATGGTGCTCGAAAAGTATAAGCGCAGGGTGTATAATATGGACGCACTGTGGTGGGTACATCAGACACTTTTTAATTTTTTTTTTTCACATTATTGCTATTCATTTTTTGTTTTCGTCCTTTGTGCGATTCTCTTTCTTTTATTATTTTTCTGTATTCAGTTCCATATTTTTCTTCGCATTCGGGGGTGTGGGGGAGTGCGTGCGGGGGTATGTGTGTAATGCGTGTCAGATACAGAAGGGTGAGATATGAAAAACGGGAGGGAAAAAAATTGCTCGTTGGGCTTTCATCGCGTACGGCTTTACGAACACCAACTGATAATAGACATGGCTCGCGTGTGTTGGTGAACGTTGAGATTTTTACTTTGGTGTCGCTCATCCCTTTGATAGATGCAAGAGTGGAGATCTGTGTTATGCACTACTTGTGTGCTTTTTATGATGGTGTGTGAGTGTGTGCGGTGACTTTCGCTTTTTACCTTTGATACAAACTAACAAAGAATATGCGAATGTTTCTCTTGATGTAGGAAAATTTTAATGGGACACGAGTGTCATTTAAGCGTTTGAAATGTGTGTGTATGTGGGATAGGATGGATGAGAGATCAAATTATTTTCTTGAAAGTATTTCATGATGAATTTTGTCCCAGTTGCAATTTCATGAGAAAAATTTCAATCAAAATTTTGGAGAATGGTCAAATGTATTTGGTTCATTCTTTTCTTTGAAAATTTTTTGACAACAATGAAAACCGTTTGATATTGATGCTATTGAAATTCATGATTTTTCAAAAGTTGCTTTCGTTCTTTGATAAAATGAATTGAGTGCAGGGGTTTGTGAGATTCTTTTTTTTTTTCATGTCGGATTAAATTTTTGGATGGAACTTGGATTAAAATTTTTTTTATAGAACGTTTTGATTTTTGTTGAATGTGATGAAATGTTGGATGATTGAAATTTATCATTGACGTTGGAAGAGTCATTTTTATAATTGATTGGAAGAGTTGGAATAGATTTGAAAATTAATAATTTGCTATTGATAATTGTCATGAAGTGCGATGTTGGTCACTGTGAAATTTTTATGTGATGTCAATATCGGTTCATTGATGAATTCTGAACTTTGTCAAAATTGTTATGATGATTTATCAACAATAAATAATTCGTGTATGTTTTCATTTGAGATATTAATTTCAGTTAGTCTGGGATTTTATTCATTGTTAAGAGTAAATAAAAAAAGCTAAACAACGTCGCACGTCTGTTTCGTCATTCGTTGTGTTATATTTAGCAACATGAGACGTTCGGGTCGGCTTTATAATTGGCTAGGCGGGAAAGTTATATACACGAAGTACATTTATTTATGTAGAGACGGGTGTCAACGACGACTCACAATGCATCACCATGTTCGAGAATTGATTTTTATTATGTATGAGTGTGGTGATGTGTAGGTAAATTCGTGTATAACACACGATAGCGTGATCGATTATCGGACGATTTATTCGTGATATTTTGTTGGTGTTTGACGTCAGTAGAATGATCGTGACGTCGTTAAAATATCTCACGCTCTTTGCAATTGAGGTGTTGAATTTATTTTTGGTTTTATCTTGTCAATATTTTTTTACTGTATATTGCTTTTATGACAATATGTAGGATGCCTTACTATTTTTATGGAATCACTTTGACGTAAACATGTTGATTGAATTACTGTTGAATTTTATGATTGGGAATTATTTTTACGTCTCAGTGGAAAAATAAAAAGTTTCAAGTGTTCTATAACATTTTTTTCGGATTTAATTTATGACAGTTTCGTTGTCTTGTGATGTTAGTGGTAAATTTTTTAGTTGATTTGTGGGAATATTTTTAGATATGATTTTAAGATGGTTCAAGCATTTCATGGAGATACGAAAATTATCTTAGGGTTATTCATGACGGTGGATTTAATTATTAATCAGGTTTTTATTGAATGAAATCTTTGCAGTTCAGATGATACCGAAATTCTATTTTGAATAATTGTCAACTGTCTCGTGTCAACTGAACTGACACTTTTTACTTCTGGTTAACTGTTGAGTCTTTGTCATTTTCTCTACTCTTCATGAAAATTCACATTTCAATGACTTTTGTCTGGGATTTCTTATTTTAGCATTCTCAAGTCTGTGGAATATTAATAAAATTATTCGGAACACAGTGGTGTAATTCGTATTCTTTACGTAGTGTGTGTCTGTGTTTTTTGTTATTTTTATGTAACCATCAGGGTGGAAAAAAAAGTTTCCTCCTCGGTAGCAGGTGGTGCGTTCATCTGATACAAATATAACTATATCAATATTCAACTTGATTTAAATTCACGACTTACAGAGGGGTGCAAGTTTATGTTTTTCGACTGATAATTTATGGGATGCGAACACGCTGGTTCTGTTTCGCACGTGGCGCTTATATATTTTGGGAGAGAATTAATGAATGAATAAATAAATAATTAAATGAATCAGTAAATTGTTACGGCGAGAATAAATTTTAGTGTTTGACAATGAAATAAAAAAGAAGGAGGGAAGAAAACGTCAAATATTTCATAACAGTGCGTAATGCTTTTCTCATTTTTTAGTTTCATTTTATTTGTTGGGACGTGAATTGTGCAGTGTAAATTTTTTTTTCTCGAATGACATTCCATTTCCTTTTAGTAACGAACTCGGAAAAGTGTCACGTGATCCATTAACAATTGACCAATCGGAAATTATGGTCACGAGTTGTGGTGAAATTTATTTTATTTCTCTCGCAGATTTATTCGACTTGTATTTTAATTGTTGACATTTATTTTTTGTCTATGCAAGAATATTACACCAATATTTTTTTCTTTATTCTGTTTTTATGAAAATGATACATTCGTGACTCATTATAACATGAATTAGATGAAATAATTTGTGGTGAATTGGCGAAGAGAGAGGAATAAGAAAAAAATTCTTATCTCATTGTTTTTCTCTTCTCCTGTTTATTTCCCTTTTTTTTTCTTCCCTACCTCCGATTAATTTCCTGGTTGATAGGACGAAACTCGTCTTTTCAGTATGAGACGATTGCGCTCAATCTCCGTTATTTCTTCAACGATCTCTAAACAAAAAAATAAACACAGGGAAAACGAGTGTGGTGAGATAAGGAATAAAAAAAAAAGGCAACTGAGTGAAGCAAAAATGAAAAAAGGAAAATGTCCATGTATAAGGAAATAGAGCGGCGGAAAAATCCATGCTAGGAAATAAAAACTAATTCAACGCGAGTGCGAAAATGAAAAAGAAAAAGATGAGGAAAATAATGATGAGAGGGATGAGGGGGATAGAGAAAAAAAAAGAAGTTAGGTGGTAAGTAGGTGTACGAGTGAATGAGAGCGAGACTGCGAAATTCGTGACCGGAAATTGCTCCGAGACTTAACGATCCCACCCAGGGGTTATGAGGTTCGATCTTGCGTTACAAATTTAAATAGAGTCGACTACCCCGCACTGCGCATTTTTTTCTTCGTTTTTTTCTTCATTTCACCTTCTACCACGATTCGCTCCCCGATGTGTACATGGAATAATTCGATATACAGATATAATTTGCATACTGAGCTGCAGACAAATCTCAATAGCTATGAAATAAAATGACGATTGATCCTTCGCTTTTTCTCTGCTTTCATATGCTACAACACTCGAATTATATTTGAAAAATAGTTTTTTTTCTCACAATTTAGATACGCTGTGGCAAATTGTATTCTGATTCTACATCTTGAATTTATTTTAACATTTGTAAACCATGGAAATTGTCGGAAGAGCCATGAAGTAGACATGAATTTCATGAGCTGCATGAAAAACGTCTGACCTATTTCAATAAAAGTCGCATCTAATCTGATATTCAACTGATATATTTTCTCAATCTTAAAAATATCGAGAGAAACTATTTTCTTCGTAATATCCAATATTGAAATTTGTGTATTCATCTTGAACTAAATCTCGTTTAAACAACTGAAAAATGAACAAAACAAATTGTCAATATCAGAGATTTTTCCCTTGATTTTATATCCCTTCGCGATTGTTATTTTCTCAAATTTTTTTTCCTTATTTTTCTCTGTTATATTTGACGCCTTTTTTCGTCCGCTGGTCCCGACCCACCCGTTATTATACCAAATGCAGTTATAGTCGATGCACTAGCGAAAGAGCTACCGTGCGATCTTTGTGACGTTGGTATAGAAAGCAACGAGAACGGTGGAAGAAAAAGAAATAGAGAAAAAAAAATGGAGTCTTGGTGGAAAAGGATCGGGGAAAAGAAGGTAAAAAAAGAAAAATAAACAAAAGACAAGTAAACAAAAATAAAAAGAGGAGAAAAATAGTAGCGAACGTCTCTCGTACCCTCTCACACAAGCGTGCTTGCTGCTATCGCGTGCGCGACCCCGCCGGAATTCTAGAAACAAACGAGTCGTGCGGCGCGGACGAAGTGCGGGACGATAAGACAGAGAACGCGAAAAAATTGCAAAATACAGAAAGAGAAAGAGAGATGGATAGATGGAGAGGAGAAGCACTCGGCGAACCAGCAGAGCAACCGTACAACGAAGAGAACGTGCAAACGTACGTGGCTGACGCCAATGAACTGCAAACGTGGAGCGACTTCGAACCGGCTTGCGCGTATATGTTCTAGCTATTTCTTCTTCTTTTTATTCTCTATCTTCCTGTCTTATTCTCTTCCTTCGCTAGCCAATACATAGATATACACATTTGCTATCCTCATTTCAGACATATTGCATGAGTCTCTTTGTCATGGTCGTTTACGCGCAACGAGCTTGCCGAAAACACACACAAAAAATCTTTTTGACAACGTGTCTGTGCCTGCACATTTGTATCAGATAATAAACAAACATCAATAGTTATTTTCGTTTTAACACGAATATGTTTGGAATATAAATTAATTTTTGTTATTTATTATTGATGAGAATGTTCGAATCACTTGAGTGATCATGAACTCTTCATACCAGATGTTAAATGATGAAATCTTTTTTCTCGTCATTCTCACAACTCTTTTAGTTGAGTTGAAAAAATATTTCCAATACGTTGTGGAAGGAAAAAGCTGGAAGGGTAAAAAAAACGGGGAATTTATGATTCATGTTCTGGTTTGGAATATATTTTCACTGTTGCTCTTGCTTGCAGTATTTTTTGATATGTGTTTGACTTGTATGTGACTAGTTTATACCGCTATGGGATTTTTTTCTTTCTTATTTCGCTCTCTTTTATATTATTTTTTATGTACATATTCATTTTTGTGAATGGATAATGTATGGTTGGTGGAGTACGTTGGGGCTCATATTTCACCGAGTGTATAAAAGAAAGACCAAATTATTCAGTCTGGGAATATTATTTAGGTGTTATCATGATTGATAAAAAGTGGAACATGAAAAATTTCTGTATAACATGTTTATTATTTTTATGCTGGTAATTTTGCGTTGAGAGTTGGGAATTTTTTTTTCCATGAATATGAACGTGTTAATAGTTTCATATTGACTTTTAAAATGTGTTGTTGGTATTTGGTGGGAATTCAGTTCGTGAAAAATGGAAAAATATTTTTATGCAGTAATGGATTGCGTTGTAGATAAAATTTTTCGGGGGTATTTTGTATTTAGAAACGACAAATAGTCGTGTGCAGATTTATATATATTGCGAATTTGACGTTTGGTGTGTTGTGTGTATTTTTGTTGTGTAGTGCTCATGGAATACTCGAAAAAGGCGTCGAATCATTGGGCGTTCTTGGGTTTTAGAGTGTTTTTGGCGAGAGCTAAAATAAACGTGGCAATAGAGACGGATAGAGAATGTGTGCGTGGAGAAGGGAGATAGAATGTCAGACAGACAGACGTAGCAAATAAACCGCGAAGCAACGTAGAGAGGAGAAAAAAGAAATGTAAAAGTGTATGGCCAATGCCACGTGAGTAATAAAGTAGCTTGTCAGTATCGTGTGCAGTTGGAAGAAAACTTTTATATTTTTTATTTTATCACTCATGTTTTTTCCTTGTTTTATTTCATTTTTGTTTTTGTTTCTATTATATAGCGCGAGACTTTGCACTTTGGCTTTTAAAAACAACTGTGTTACGTTTATTTTTTTTGAAACCCGAGAGCTTTTCTGTCGAAAGATAAACGAATCGAGAGTGAGAAGAATTAAATGGCTATGTAGCACATTCTTAATTTTTTTTTGTCTTCAAGTCCAAGATGTTTTTATTTTTAGATAGAAATTCATATGTTTGTCATTTTCTCAATGACTTCTCGCAATTTTCATCTATTTTTATACGTGAACGAACAATTTTACGTCTATTTTCGTTCCATATTTATTTGTGAACTTTTTAGTCGCTCATTTAATTTCCAATTTTTTTTCTTCTAGATTTTTTTCTTCAGTACTGCCAACTCAATATCCTCATTTTCATTCTCTTTGTATTTTCCTTCCTGTCTTTATGTATCCGCACACTATATTTATTCCTTGATAACTTTATTCAAGATTTTACCCGTCGATTTCTTCTGTAGTTTGTGTTTTATAATGTGCACACAGGCAGAGACTTGTCGTGGCGCCTTTTGCACTGGATTGTGTGTGTGCGCGCGCACACACACCCTTAGACACAGAAGAGTCAACTATAAGATTTTTCCCACTTGCAACTCAACGAACTATGCATTTACCGCGGAAATCATAAAGTCGGTGGCCGCACCACCGGACGGGTTATGAATAAATTTGTAAAAAGCCCTTGAGACTTGGATAGAACGAGCGAGGAAGAACATAAAAGACACAAAGTGACGCTCTTGTACAGTGTTACATAGTCACCAACTGATATACACATCCATATAATAAAATATGAATTTACATTGTGATATAATAAATGAACGAAGAATTTGAAGAATGAAAAAGAAAAATGACACGATGATTAATTAAATTTTTTTTTTGTAGCAAAATCACAGTAACGATTTATTTATTTCTTGATTATCGTTATAATAGAGTTTTTTATTGTTTAAAATTTGCGCACGGGGAATAAGGGATGGGTTTAATAAATATTTCAACGACCCATGAGAGAGGTCTGTTGAGGTTGCGCCCGCGTCCAATGTTAATAGGCAACACAGAGGGATGAAATACAAGGGTGAAAGGAGATGTTGAGGTTGAATCACCTACATCCATTCATGATTTTTCAAAGGCTCGTTCTTTTATCCACACTGTATCGTCGTTGACGTCGTCGTCATCCCATCCTCCAACGAAAAAATTTCTTTTTTCTCTCCACTCTTCTTTCTCTTCTCACAATATTTTTTTTTTTCCTCCACCCTTAAGAAACTTCGACCCCCGGGCAACTTGAAATTATTTAGCCTACGTATACCCCCACTATTCGACTATTATACAACATGTGTATATTACAATTTCTCCTCTCTCTCCCTCACTCTCTCTCTGTCACTATTCTCTCACATTCTCACAAAATGTCGACATTTTTTTTTCGCCCCCTTTTCACTCATGTTCTCTCTCCTTCGCTGTATCGTTCACCACCTCTATTTTCACCTTATTTCCTTGCAAACTTTACGCCAACTTCCGCTCAACTAATGAGTGCACAGTTTTTTTTTCCTGTCTACACCCGCACAAAACCCATCTCTCGATGCATTTACATTTACCTGGATAAATAAAATGCACACTTTATACATTTATGCGAAAGTTGATGATTGTTGTTCGTTCATTTTTTATTTATATTTTTCTCTCTTTTACAATTTTAATTTTTTTTTCCCTTCTCTTTTTTATTTTTCATTTACAAGACGCCTTGTCCGCAATCTCAACAACTCATAATCGCGTATGGAGAATGCACGAGACGCGACCACGCGATGCGAGAGCGTCTGACCTCTGAATATTTTTTTTTCATTATTTTTTTCCCTTTCTTCCCCTTTTCGATCTCTATATATAGTCAATATATA
>JABMBR010006059.1:0-11755 GCA_018881525.1 Meteorus sp. PSUC_FEM 10030008
GTCGAGTTGAATCAAGTTTTCAACGTTATCGATCGAAGATATCTATTGTTTTAAGCCAAGAAACAATTATTCAAGACAAGAAATTCTTGAAGTGAGACAGCGGGTTCTCTACAAAAAGACTCTCTTGGATCAAGAGTATTGCTCTCAAATCAAAATGGTTTTTTTTATCAGTGTAGGAGCTCATGACTGACTGCACTTTCAGTTGGAAGTCGCCAATAATTTGAATTATTCCATAACTCAATTCTGTAGATCCAGAATGATAATGTTTCTCAAGTTTGTGTTAAGCGGTGTCTCAGTTGCCTTTGCACTCCTGATTGCCGACGCATCTATGATACCGATCGTTGGATCAAATTATAACACAATTCGATCAATCAGTGACATGGCGGTAATGTATTCTTTATATCCCTGTGACAAACTTGCAGATTACTATATCGCATAATTTTCTCCCGATTGTAAAGTCACAATTTTATCAGAAAACCATGCGGATGTAAAGGAAGTGGTCGTACATGGTAACTCTGATCCATTGTTCATCAACTTCATTCGAGAGAGTCAATCTTTTCCGATAATTATCTACAATGACGCATCATTGATTGACGACCCGGTTAAATTACGGAGATGTCAAAATTTGTTTATTAGACGCCGCGATCACTGTTGGAACTGAAAAAAATGTTGCTCACATTCAAAAAATCTGCGCGGTGGGATGTCATGGCTCCATTCATTATATTGGACAACTCAAACGGACGATGTAAAAATTCGAGGCCACTGTTGAAACTCGCGTGGACAATGAACTTAATTGAAACTTATTTTCTGTGCGTTGATAATAATTCGAGATCAATGGTTTTCACGTCCAGTCCGTATACGAGTCGAGCACCACACGAATGGCAACAAGTTTCAACATCTTCAAGAAAATCATCTGGATGATCGATGTACTGTCGACAATTTGATGCAGGTAAAATCTCATATCATTGGAATGTGACATGAAAATTTCTGCATGGATAGTGATTGAAATTTTTATGATATTTCTCCCAATAGAGAACATCGACAAAGGTTGAAATTTCGACCGAACCAAAAATCTCGATGGATCTAGGATAAAGTTTGCTATTGAGCCTCGAAATTCTACAAGTCTCATTCCTTACAAGCATTATAATAATAGTATCTATTCACAAATGTGGCCAGAGGATATATATCTCCTGGAGAGACTCAAATACTTCCTGAATTCAAAACATATTTTCAAAGTTGAATCACTCGATGGATTACTCAAGTATATAGCGGATGGAACATGCGATGCATTACTTTCATATCAAATCATAGGTGACTTACTTCCTGCGTATCCAGTATATTATAGCAAATACCATATCGTCACTAACAACAGAGGCTTCTACACTCCCTTGGAAAAAATAGGAAACTTCTTCGGAATGGTCACACTGATATCTCTGTGTGTGGTTTTTCCAATGACATTCATCGTAATTCTTTTATCCAGAAAAATTCGACGATGGTCAATTGCTGGTTTCGAAATCTTGCGCCTGTTGATCAACGCAGCTTTACATACTCGAATGGATACGATCGCGCTCCGAATTTTCTTCTTAATGACATTTCTATACTTCCTAATACTGCAAGCTATGTTCCAAGGACATATAGTAGAATTCCTCATGAAACAAGATTACCACAAAAATGCAGAAACATTGAATGATCTACACGACTCGAGGTATAAAACGATTCATTTTGGAAAGGTAGTGGAGCAACTCATTATCGATCCTGTATTGGGGGGAAGCTGATCCAAGTTGATATTGATAGCATCGATGAGATAATTGGTAATGATTCAGCAGCATGTATATCCAGCTTGTTTGCTTCTAGGAGGATGATTTACGAACATAAAATGCATGTGTTGAAAATTCCAGTCTAGGAAGTTGCAACTTATCATAAAATACGGAAGGACTGGCCCTTGCGAGAGCGATTCAATATGTTCTTGATGATTTTAGAGGACAGTAAACAATCAGGTGGGGATTGGAAGCGAAGATTTTTCAAACAGATGCAGGAGACAAGAGAGCGGGGAGCGGCCATGGACGCACCATCGAAGACTCGTCCCGTTTCTATGTTAATGCTGAATTGGATTTTCATCTTTTGATTGGTTAGTCTAAAATTAGCAATGATAATCTTAGGAGTCGAGAGAAGTACTCGAGATCAAACATCATTGCGAAGACAGAACAGACGCGCGGCGCGTCGGAACATCACGAGGCGACGTCGCGAATTATTGAACAAAATTATCACAGATTTGAGTGTGAATAAAAGCTTTCGGCCGCATTCTATCTGATTACTCATCTCACAAGCAAAAATTTCCATCTGGAATCGACTGCGAGTACTGTCACAAAAACGTCGGATGCACAATACAAAATTGTCCGTTCACAAATCACAGAATAGTCACGAAACTGTTGAAACTCGTATCAATAACTGAGTGTCTGTAGTGATTACATTGTGACCAAAAATTGAGAAGGCATGAGCGATGAATCTTGATGGCACATAAATTTTTCGACATGGAAGTGAATCCCCACAAAATTTTCTACACCAATGATCTAGTTATGTAGCTGTATTCAAATTGAGGTGTACATTCGAAGCCGCGTTGGCGCTTCATTTTTCAGAAAAATCCTTCATAAGTGCACATCTTTATTTCCAAATAGATCAAAATATTATTAGTGAAATATTTTCCTCCCTGATCAATACAAACTCATGAATTTCTCAGATAATGATGATGTGAATCACTTGATGTAAAAACTAAATAAATGATCAAATAAAGACAGATTGTATAACCTTTTGATTTTTTTTTTCCAATAACACAAATCACTCAGAAATGATGATATTTTCTCGCAAGTATTTCGATCCAGTACGGAAAATTCCCCTCTTGAACTTTCATATTTGTACGCAAGAGGATGACTCTTGCAAGAATGACTTGTTGAGATGGAAAGTTTATATGCGATCATTGTGTATATAATTTTGACAATTGTGCGTGTTCTGTGGAACTCAAAAAAATCAATCGAATTTATCACGAAATGTTTTAGGCAAGTTATGTTTCACTTATGATTCAGCCCCGTTCTTTCAGGGGGTGAACGAACCAGTCATGTTTCGTGGCAATAACCTACTAACATGGTATTTTCCACTCATTTAATAATGTGAAAATTTCTCATCGACAGCAAAACATTTCGATTGTTGTTTGATAAAATATGATAAAGACATCTGATTATCACTCTCAATCGTTCCTGATCGGTAGATCTGTGAACAATTCAATAACTAAACTCATCAACTTCAATCATAATCTGATCCGGCTCGAACGAATCTGTCACACTTCGCAATGCGTTTGATATCATAACAGAACTTTCCCCAAAACTGCAAGGGATCAAAAGTGTTCTCTCTCGGATGATCAATGTTGAACAGTGCAAAATAAACGAAAAATTTGTGTACCCATACAACTGATTTTCATCACTACTCTCAAAATCGAAGAGAAGAATATTTATCATATTTCATAGATTGATGCGATCCCGATTGTGTATATATTTATCCAACCAATCTGTGTCACAGATATGAGAATATAAAATAAATTTGTTTCTGTATGAACAATCAGATTTTCGTTTTCAACATGGCGTACAATTCTTAGAAAATGAAACAAGACATATTTTTGTCGCAAACTGAATGCGGAATTCGAAAAGAATAGTTTCAAAATTCTTCCATAACTGTAACGTGATTTGAAATGAAAATTTTTAAAAATGAACTCGTCAAACTTGGGCAATGACTTTTTATCCATCACATACACGTGTCAATACTTTATTCATAATCATAGCAGTTTTTTCTAACATAGATCTACCATTTTCGAACATATGGTCATCATTACGCTCTGTAACAAGTCCTCAGTCTATATTTATTTCAAAGAATACTGCAACATCGAAAAGTCCAACATGAACGAATCATATCTCATTCAGCTGAAGAACAGAACGTTGCTATATGGAAAATGGAAGACAGCAGAATTATCCCAATTAACTATGCATATGAAACGTAGCAAAGAACTGCACTACGCGTCAACAATTTTTTTGTACGTCCCCAACAGACATGAATGAAAAATATGGATCAAAAGTGATGAATTCCGAAAGAGCAGTAGTAGCGATTACAATTATTAATGAATCGGCAACAAAACAATGGAAAAAAATAAAAAAACGTCAATTATTAACAAATATAACTTTTGTCATAAATATTCAAGTCCCGGTCGGATAGGAAAGATGTGAAATTACCATCTGTCCATACTTCTGTAGCATCACCGGGATAACAGAAATATTTTTTACGAACTAGCACTACATCCTCAGTGTTGATAAAACTTGTAGGAAACTCATTGTTGGTTACAGTTGATCAGGAGAGCTGCGTCAACTTCCGGAGAGAACTTCAGAAACGGTAACAACATATGAAGATAAAGTAAACCCCCAAAATAAGAAGAGAAAAACTCAACTCAGGAAATATCGTGGTCCTTTGCCCTGTTTTGATAAGGTAACTTCACTTCCATATTTACTAGATGATTAATAACGAATTTTCCGAAAGGTTGATAATCGGACAGCATTTTGATTATTAATCAGGAAATATTCACATCGTATGCAATTTTTTTACTAAATCAAAATACTCCCGATTTGCACCAACAGCCACATAATAGCACCAATCAATTCCTGTTATATTTTAATGATCATCTTAGGGCAACTCCGCTGAATTCGACTAGTTTATCTTAAACTTTATGAAGATCTTTTATAACAGCCGAAATCGCCCGCGTTGAACAGAGAGACCAACCTACGACTGAACATAGAAAAATCAATACATCATTGCAGACAATCAGATATCATCATCATATACGATCCGAATTCCGTGTACAAACCCAACGTGACGAATTCCAGCGAATACTTGTCAATATGAAATTCTTGAAGTTAGTCTTTCACTACTCACCAAACCTTCTCTGCTTCCTTTAAAAACTTTCTGAGGCCCTCCTTCGCATTCCAGAGTGGGCCAGTCTTCAATCATTAAACTCCCGTCAAGTTCATGACTCTCGCTATTTCACTAACTTCATGGACCATCACGTCAATCTTAAACCATTTCCAGTTCCTAGATATTTTCCCTCGATCAAGTTATTATCAATTGTCATAATTGCATTACCTCATCTAGTGATCATTAAATCGTTTGATTCTTTAAAATTCTGATTCGATATAATATCGATGAATATTCACTCGAATAGCGTTGGATATTTACTTTTTTGAGGTGGTAAAAGTGTGTTCTACAAAATTGAATATGTCACGTGAAATGAGAGCCATTCATTGCTAACGATCATGAATTTTCGAAGTGTGTTACGTGTTTGTCTAAATGAGCATTGTTTGGACGTGCATCTCTGTCGAGAAATGGCATTGCGATCTACTATGAATTACGTGTTATAAATTGATAATCACTACACATGCTCCTTAACAGTTGTGCTATCCGTTGATATGCTCTACTGTATCCCGTATTTTTTTGTTTCACTGAAATACCAACAGTGAATGACACCTCAACCCATTTCGTCCAAAGTTTACGAAACATTTCTCTTTATATGTTTTACTGTTTCCATCTCATGATAATGATGGCTGTGGTTAGGAAGTTATCGTAAATTTCAACCATGATGATTTTCATTTCATTCAGAGGCTTGTTAGATCCAGTGGACATATATTGTTTTAATCGGCCCTTATCTCTGACTACATTTGTGGTAAATCCAATTGTGTCATAAAGAATAAAATCTATGGGGGTCCGCTGATTCCCACTGCATTATGGATGATTGTACGTTTGAACAATGCTGAACAGAAGGATAAAGAATATGTGAATTAATCACCATTATTCATCTTCTTTTCATTATGATAAATTTACAAATTCAAAGTTTCTTATACCAGAATGTGATTCCTATTTTACATATCTGAGAAATTGTAATGATACATTTATCATAAAATACTTTGAGAAATCATTATAAATCCAGATTCTTGTGAACATTAGTCAGTTCAATGCAACATTCCGTGATTGTCCCGAGATCCTAGAGCCAATCAGAACTTGATTAACAAAGTCATTGTTAGTTTTTGCGATACTCACACACTGTTCACAGATAATGTCGAAGTGCCGAACATCTTTGATAATCTTAGCTGGAATGAATCATCAATGTATTATAGTCTATAGCTCAATATCACCCTCAAATGGAAGTTAATCCTGTATTAGTGGCCAATCACTAATTTCCATCCGACTTCCTGCATGACATAAACAATTATGATTTCCAAAGTTGGCTTTGTCTCTTAACCAAGTGGACTAGCTGTAAAGTTTCCAATAATTTGGTTCGCTGCGAAAACTCTGACATCATGTAACCATTCTTACAGGCATGCTTATTAGCGCCAAACCCCCTCATTATAAAACCATGAATTTTGTGGATTGTATTACAAGAAATCAACCAAAGCATTAAATTTCCTGATATTCCCGATGATCGTGGAACTGGAATCCACTCAATTTTCTATAAAATTTCCACTGAACAACACTTAACATATGATATTGTGGGAATTATAGAATAACTTGAGTATCTCTTTAACATATAATTAATTTACATAGAGTTGGAAGATCGAAGATTGTAACGTTGTTGAAATTAAATCACTTTGACATATCTACGTATAAATTCAACCACAATTCATACATGTATATATATATGTTTACATACCACCACTCACGAGATGTGTTCTACACATTTGAGACAGAAGTTCACATTTCACCCCTTTCGTATAAGGTTCAACTATTCTACAAGCAGATTGCTACTTACGAATTATCACTCCTCTGGGTGATATTGCTAAATTGGATTTTGTAGAAATTGTATACCTAGGGATTGAAGAAGCTCCTGCTGTCGAATTCAAGTTGTTCGGGTTAACCTAACAAAAAGATTCATCTCACAATTACGTAATACTCGAATACATTCACTTCAAGACCAAATTTATCACACTAATGTGAATCCCACGATGTTTAATCACCACCGAACGAAGAGTGAATATCACTGAAACTGTACATACTCAATGTGGTTATGTGAGCCAACAGATGAGAAAATTATGGCAAATAAAGGCAGTTACTGATCTGTGCGTATAGATGACAATGTCTGATTGGGAAGATCACTCAATATTTATTTATCTATGAATTCCGTCACTTTTCGAACTACCGTTCCTGTTCTTCAATAGATTACAATGAGTGAAATTGTTACAAATTGCATGAACAATCGACCCCAAATCAAAATAAATAATTATACATTGCCTATACACACATCGAATGTAAACGTGACCGGTTTCTTTTTCGTGGCGCACGTACTTTTATAAAGCTATATACCATGGTAACTCTGTTTGCATTGTGACGAATATTTGAAAAATCGATGTGGATGAGAATGATCAATAGCGGAAACTAATGAAACAATTCCATGGGAATGAAAAATTCAACGAAAAAAAATTTTTCAAGTATGTGCTCACATTTCAGAAAATTTACAGCCGAAGTTCTCCTCTAGTAACCCAAGCTGTTTGTTCCCACAGACTATGTTGTTTCCTTTCCGCTTTTGATTTTATTTGTGATACTCAAATTCATCAGTGTGTTAGGATTTATTGGAACAAGGATGACATCTTCAGCTTTGATAATATAAAATATGAAAATTGACGATTGTATAGAACAAATCCAATTATAATAGTCTCGTGAGATTGAGGCATGGAATATTCCCACATGGGAACTTTCAATAATTATCACGTACCCGCTAACAAATCCTGACACGAATCCTTTTACGTGAGTATTAAGATAATTATAATTCTCATCATCACGAGTTCTCATTTTTCCGGAGACGCACGAATTAAAATAAATAGACTCGCATTTTCGTAACAATATGTGCCGTAGCAAAGTAGTCTCGTCGAAGACTTGAACATGTGAATGTTCATTACTGCTGATACTAATCTCGTTGTTTCACCTGAATCGGTGTCATCTCGTGTCATGCATTGGTATTGAAATTGATAGAGTAGAACTTGATTCCGTCGAAAATTTTGCGATCGAGTGCAATCAACACCGAAAATTCTTGCGGTGAAAACAGCGAAATGATAAACCTACAAATATATTGAAATTTGATTCCGAATGTGGGCGAACGTATTTCCATTCATTCGCTGCTGAATTTGATGATAAATCTCACGTTGAGGACAGGACATACTACATACGAATTATATATGTCACACTTTTTTTCCGCGGGATATTGGCATATTTCTTACACCACCATTCACCTAATTCTATATGAAAATGAATGAATAACCGTCACGGTTTGCTGCTTCAACTCAACATGTACACCAATTCCAACCCAGTCGCACGAGTTTGTTTCGTCGATGAAACATATCAAGTGTTTGTGCATACATGTGAATATAGAATATGCATCAATAAGAGGGGAACATTACACAAGTTTGAGAAATGAAATGACCCTGCGGCGATAACTTCTTCGGATATGAGAAGAATTCGAAAGAAAAGTTGAAAACTGCATGAATTTGAATTGTTTCATGCATATAGAAACGCAGAAAACAAACTTAAAATTATGAAAAGACGATGTGAAAGTTGATTCGTATGAATCAATTATTCCTATGATTCTTTTATTTCACAGGAAAAATATGGGCTTGAAGGTTCTACTTCTTCTATTCATGAGACACGTTGAGAGATACATACAGACATGAAGAATAGATTGTATGAGGGCGATATGTGGTGGGATGGATGAGAGTATTGCGGGTTGAATTTGTTAGGAACGGAGATAAACTTTGAATTCTAGGTCTCCATATCTTCTATCTCTCCATTCAAGTTGGTATTTCTCATATGCCGTGAAGATTGCATCGTTTCGGCATACAAATTAATGGTTGGCGTGACACAACTTGGAAATTACATCAAGAGTCACTGAATGCAGCTAAGGAAACTCAACAATATGTATATTATGGGAATGTATTGTTTTACATATTCGAGCCATGAATGTAAATTCCAAACTTACTGTACTCCAATTGTTCAGAAAACGTTCTCTGAACTACATTTCAAAATTTTCATTCCTCACTTATACAAAGATACGATTCAATTACAGAATTTTCGCCACACTTGAACTATCATCACTCTCATAAATGTTTCTACCTCGTCATTCCTCCTGAAGAGAACATATGTTTCTGAAATTTGTAGAATTCAGTAGTTTCTGACGGATTTTCCTGTTATGTGTTATGGTGGTAATGATGAGATACAGACGGCTCGTGTTTGCACTTTGTCAACTGTGCTGCGCTGGAAATTTTTGTATGAAGCAAAATATCGGAAAACTACGATTGAAAGTTTTGAAATATTTTGGAAGCTTATTTAAATTCTGTATGTTACTGATTCAATCATTGATGAATGAAATTCAATGATCGCAACTTCTCACAGGAAGATGCAAAGATGAATTATCAAAAATACAAAAAGCAATAAATTCAAAATTTCTATATTGTGAGAATCTCATCAAAAAGGTCAATCACGATGTGAAGTGAAATCAATCATCTCTGATATCTTTCCAATCAAAAAATGATCCTGATCGATTAATCAACATAAGTTAATTACATTATAAAATGTAGATCATGAGAATTGCTATTCACATCCTCCACTTTCAGTTAATTACTGCGCAATTATTCTGGTTGTTCCAAATTACTCTGCACGTAATGAATGTCAACTCTATTCTCGTGAATCATGTCGATGCAATGCATAAGAAAAAAATTGTAATGAAGGTGTCAAGTAGAATACCAATTACGAATGATGTGAAGGTGTCACAATTAAACTCGAGCATAACTTCAACGTGCGAAATGACATCCATTCTATTGTAAATACACAGCCATTTGTTAAAAGTTATGGAGATTTCCACAAAAATCATGAACGACTTTCTGTACAAAATAAATACATTGAACGTGAACATGAAGTTCATGTTTGGCAACTGCGTGGAAATTTTGGCATTCCTCTCACAACAGCTAATTATATATATAGGAATATATAGGTTACACTTTAAATAATTAGAACCTGCATGGTGTGACGAAATCGCTATTCTAAGAGAATTCGTGATGCAAATCGCACTCTCCGTCTGATGAAATGCATTAGCACAAGTAGTGTCTTCAATATGAATTAGTGTTATGATGAGTTCACTAAGAATTTTCTTCGTTGATTGGCGCAGAAACTATTCCAGAATGACATTCTATGAATGGTTCTAGAACTCTTTAAGAGCATCACGCCGACAGTCTGTCGATTCACTTAGTCCAAGTGAGATGCTATAGAGACACACAACTCCACATTAAACAAAAGCCAGGAAAATAATAGAACTCCCGTCTATATTGCTTTATTATTCTTGATGATTTCTTCTCTCTCATTGAATATTGGTCGATGCACTTCATCAATCGATTATGTGAAATTGTGTGAGGTGTATATGAGATCGTAATGTTCTACGATAGAAAGCGTATAGTGACCATAAAAATATGCGCATACGTGTGTATACATGTGTGTGATATCAGTGAATTACCAACACCGTTTCATTCCCAGTGTTATGAGTTTCATCACATAACCCAAAATACATCAACTGACGCCTCCAACAATATCATTTATACGCCGGGAAACCCATTCTCATCATACTTCTTTATAAAATGCGATAAACTCCATCCGCACATCTCACAAAATGGTCAAGGCAATATCATCCTCTCCCCTTTAAGTGATGCTCACATCCTGGCTATTTGTTGATAAGAATAAAAATAACGAATGAATCCTAACCATTCTTATTGCTGGTTCCACATATCAGCACGATATCTAATCAGGCTATACAGTAAATTATGTAAACAGTATCGAAACAACCTGTATGCAAAACAGCATTTCTGGTCAGTTTTTGCTCATAACAAAATGAAAAACATTTGGTGTTTTTCCGCTCAAACTACAGTTCGACGGCACTGTGCAAACTTCACAGTTCACATCAGTTTCACATCGATATCTGGGTTAAACATCTATAACCATAAAAATCGAAGCAATTCTTCTTCAGTACGATGTGAAGAAGCATACGAAATGAAGTAAAGAAGAATTGAGATTTATTCTTCTTTTCATGCCGCATTCTCAATAGTCACATCAATGCGAAACTTACGTATACTCAAGCGAATAAACTTTCAAACTGTTATGTGACTAAGAAATTTGTATGCAATGAGGAGTGAAAAGTTTTGCTATATAACTTAAGGAATTCATTCCATAGAACGGAGTTCAATAGATTCGATAAAATATATATATCAACAGTGCTGGTGATTGTAGGAATCGCGACCGTTCGTATGAATATCAAGATTCTCCAAATGCCTAACTCGATGTGAGTTAATGCAGCCGATCTCTTCAACATCTTCAGCAGCTCACATCAGTCAATACACACATTGCACATCTGAGTGTGTAATCTTAAGCCAAGTTTCAGTAGAGAACACGCAGTTAAGTATCTAAGCTTTAAGGAGGTATTATCGTTTCTCACGTGAAAATTATTTTCCAACTTAGCCGCATGAAATTTTGTAAACATGAAATTTAGAGCAATATCCAAGTTATGGTGAAATTTCACAACGATTCACCGTCTAGAAAAGGAGATATTCAATGTCAAAATTACATTTTTTGTACACTTTTAACACAGGTCTTATGGCGTGAAGGGGGCCGAGGTCAGGTTTTCCATGTTTTTACACAT